>WEKX01023902.1:76903-104025 GCA_013390025.1 Pitta sordida | reverse complement strand
TCCAACTGGACACTGCACCATTGACCCCTTCACAAATTGTACCCCTTCACAAATGAAACTATAATAACAAGAGATTTGGAAGCAACAAGTGCCACCAAAAAATTTCTCAGATACCATTAACTTGCAGGTAAGTCTACAACACAGTATATTAAGCCTAAGAAATAGTATGGAGTAAATCTCTTCAGAGTCTGCAATAAACAAGACTACATCCTATGAAACTAGAATAAGACCTAGATTTTAAGGAAGGTAAAATTAAAAAATTGCAGCAATATTTGTGATACAAGCATAATAATTTGACGAATAGGAAAATACATGGTATTAGAATACTATTCCATTATTTCTTGTTGCACTAGAAATTTCATCCGCTTGGTATTATTTTCACCTTGAAGATGGTGCTGGTGGGTGTCTTCCTTTTACTTGATATATACAGTAATCCCTTGCTACTTCACCACTCACCATTCATGGGTTCAAATCATTGCAGGGGGGGTGTTTCCATGTCTTTAGTGCATTTACCGCTACTTCATGGATTTTGCTTACCGCAGCATCTTTCTGGAACCAACCCCCTGCAATATTTGAGGGATTACTGTATTTGCTTTTTAAAGAGTGTAATTTTAAGTAGAATTTCCTTGGATGATCCTGAATGTATGGACAAGGTCATTCTGCTGAATGAATGAAAGAAGTAGCAATGGACATATCCAGGATGCACCATACAGCTGCCTTGCTGTATGACACTGAAAGTTCTCACAAGGCATAAGTGGAGTCAAGATCAGCAGTTTCTTTTTTTCATATGTTGGCAAAGTCCACTGCATATTCTGACATTAGCTGAAATTCAGTGGATGCTTTTTAATCGCTTATCAAGATACCAGAGGATTTCTCAGAAGCACAGCAATGATAAATGTCCCACAGATTAGAAGGTATTCTGTTAAAAACTTTGGAAAGTTAATTTTTCATGTCCTAGAATTCTCATGTTCCAAACCATGTACAGGGCATATAGGAAAAAAAATCTAAATACAGTCAATACATATGATTCTTACTTTAATTCCATTAGAAAATCCTAGAAGACCAATTTGTATTAATTTTCACTTCACACCCAGACTGTTTCATTGTAATAAACTCTCTCTGTTAGGTCAGATCTAATAGAAATATGTTTGCATGGCAATACCTGATTTCTTATAAATCCACAAATACCCTACTAAGATAGCCATAGGTTTTTTATTTGGGGTTGGGGGTTTTTTCTACACAGAAATCAGACTACTGATTCCCACAAAGAAATGAGACATGAGCTTAAAACAAAGCAAGAGGTTAGCAAAGGTTTGGATAATTTCCATGTTAAAATGGTTGTGTTTAATACACTCATAGACTATGTAAGATTGTAAGATGCATAAAACATTTTAAATACATCACAAATTGACTAATTACATCTTGAAACCACTGGCAGATTATAGGAAAGGTGTTTCTGAAATGAAACAAAAAAACTGGGAAGGAAAATTAGTGTCCACCTTTAAAAGAGAGGCAGAAGAGGAAAATGGCAATTTTAATTCTACAACTCCAGGATGCCAGAGAAATGCTTGAACAAATAATCAACACGCCATCTGTAAATACCTAGAAAATAAACAATGTGATAAGCATGAGCCAGTTTACATTTGCCAGAACAAACTGTGCAAACCCAAAGTAATTCCCACAACCACATAAGAGAACGTGTGGATAAAGAAGGCATAGTTGTTATATACAGCTCATCTTAAGAAATGTGCCAGACTGTATGACATGATGCACTCTGGGGAAATTTATGGAAGCATGGACTAGGTGAAAGGACTACTCAATTCTCTTTTCAGGAGGGACCAATCAGTGGCTAAAGGGTCTTCCTTACAACAAGTGTTTCTCAGTATTTTCACTAATCACCAAAAAAAATAAAAGGAGCATTTCTCAAGTATGAAAACCAACTTATTCATCAAATTTGAAAATTACGGCAAGCAAGACAGTGTTAATGCACTAGAGAATAGGAAGAACATCTCTACCCCTTCTCTCATGGGCCTGGGGGGGGCCTTCGGGCTTTCAGCTTCTCGACGCAGGTTCTGAGCAGGCACCTATATCTTGCTACTGAGTTGGTTTTTTTCTTCTCTCCCAAATATGTTATTCACAGAGACGTCTCTATTTCTATAACCTTGAATGCCATGGTAGCATGGAGGCCCAGGCAAGAACTGAGCTGTTAACCCCCTCGCTGCCAGAGCAGCAAAAAACCCCTAAACCATAACAGGAGCTCAGTGACATGGTCTAGTTGGTGGGTCTAGTTGGTCTAGATGATCCTGAGGGTCCCTTCCAACTCGGAATAACCTGTGAACTGGACAACACTGTATTTTACTACATGGCTTTAGTTCTGCATTTCAGGAGCTGCTCTACAGCAGCATTGCTGGAGCAGAAGGTCACATGCAGAATAAACTCACTGCAAAAATAATTTCTGCTGATGGAGAACGAGTTCTAAGATCACCGTGGCATTTATGAGTATCAAAGAGTAGCTGTAGTCTGAGAAGAGGAAAGAATGCCTGGGTATTCCTGCTGCAGCACCAATCATAGGGAGGCAGTGGTTGTGAGTGTAACACCTACCTTGGTCCAACAGAGAAACTCTGAGCAATATCTCAGAAAGGTTCCAGCTCACCAGCACCAGACAGACCTCACCATGCGTTAGGATCTGGCTAAGTTTTAGAGCCATGACACATTTTGGCAGGTTGGCATCTGGCAGTTCATATGCACCTGCTTACAATTAGTTACAATAAATTCCACATAAAATATCTCATTGCTTGGATTGAGGTACCTTGTTCACGTACTCATATTTTAACCCTTTCAGTATCCTAGTTTTATTAGGGGTTAGCCACAGAGGTTTTGTTTAACTTTTATTGACCCTTTTAAGAGTTCAACTTAAACACCCAGTATTAAGGACCATGCCCATTCACAGCAGTGCAAGATACTGAATTGTGCTGTTTGAGGACAACTAAAGTAAATGCAACCCACTGAACATTCTCTGTGATGCTAAGCAGAAATAGATTAACTCCTAATATGGAGTTAATACACTTCCAAAACACACAATAGCATTTCCTTCTATTCCTAATTATGACAATAAAACAACTATGTTTGGAGAGGAAATGAAGAAACACCAGAAATCACCTGGTCACCCAACACATGTGCATTATTGAGCTATAAACTTCCATTTTTGGATACCACTACCACATTTTGCTGCTGCACTGATATATTTTACACCTCAGAGTAAGAATTTTAAAAGGGACACATTGCCTGGTTTGAATACCATTGTGGGACATAGATATTTTTAAGGAAACAAACTAATGAACTATCAAACAAGTATGCTCTAATTGTGCTTATAAATAGTCACAAAACCCTGTTAACTCCACAAGCCTGGGCCAAAAGGTATTTATTTCAGTAAAATAAGAAGTAAATTAATTTAGGATAGAATACACCTGGAGGAAGTTTAGATCTAACTGTTGGTCCAAACCAAATGTGAAGGATGTCTGGATCTAGTTCCATACTCATATTCCATCTTCCTTCTACCTCTATAACATGATGGAATGGGAAAAAATTAACTCTAGATCCAAGAATACACAATATTTCAAGGATTAATATAAACCCGTTTTCTTCTGCAATGAAACATAGAACACCCTTGTAGTCAACATGGCACGAAGTGGATGCAAACATAAGCATATGAAATGTAAGTCTCTCCATCTCTGTTCTGTTTAATGATCATATGTTCTAAAGTAATGATCATCAATATCACAGCCCTGTAGCAAAAAGTGGTACAGGAAAAAGATTGAATTACCAAAAAACTCTTCCACCTTGATTAAAAGTGGAAAGGAAATTTTTTATCACAAAAGCAATTATGCTGATGGTCTCTAGGGATTTTTAATTTTTATTCAGAACTTCAGTAAAATTGAAAAAATAGCTGTCATTTAGACCAAATGGGCACTTGGAATTCAGCATGTTGACAATGAAATCAACTTTTTCTTGTAAAACTGGAATTAAACCCAAACTATATTGCAGCAATCAATTTTTTGCTTTTTTGCCTTTATTTTAACATTGAGGTCAAAATAATGTGACATGTTTATCCTCCCCTATTTTAGCTGGCAACCCTCCTGCTTCCTTTCTCCAACTGGAGGGGAAGGTGAGAGGCTGCTTTGCATTGTCTGCCAGGGGACGTTTGTCTCATGGGAGAAAAAATGCCTTCCTACAGACTACAAAAAAAATTCTCAGTAGACAGGATATACAGCACACTCCATGTAAACTTCATTTTGATGTAATTAAGTGAGATACTTTATGTATTGCTACATTTTCTCTGGCTTACTCCAGGAGCTAAACCCATCTGGGGCCAGAGAGCAAGGAAAAGGCTGAAGATTGCAGACTTCCGAGTGCAAAACCACCTGGTCATGTTTTAGATGCTTTATCCAAAATGTCACATATAAATTCTTTTAGGCCACGTGGAGCTCAAACACTATCTGATACACTTAAATAGGTATTGATAGCTCTATGAAGGAAGAGAGACAACCCAGAAGAGGGTCATGAAGCTGACTGGAGCAGAGGATTGGAGCATCTCCCCTGTGAAGACAGGCTGAGAAAGTTGGAGCTGTTCAGCCTGGAAAAGAGCAGGTTAGGTAGAGACCTCACAGTAACCTTCCAGAATCTGAAGGGGCCTACAGGGAAGCCAGAGAGGGACTCTTCATCAGGAACTATAAGTGATAGGACAAGGAGTAATGGATACAAACTGAAAGAGGGGAAATTTAGCCAGGATATTAGGAAGAAACTATTTATTATGAGGGTGGTGAGATAATGGAACAGGCTGCCCAAGGAAGTTGAGAAAGCCCCAACCAGATGCCCCAACCCTGGCAGTGATCAAGACTGGGTTGGATAAGACCTTGAGCAACTTGGTCCAGTGAGAGATGTCCCTGCACACTGTAATGTGGTGTTGGGTCTAGATATCTTTATGGTCCCTTCCAACCCTTAATATTTTATTAGGAGTACTGAAAATGACACAGAGGTCTCTTAATAATCTTATACATTTAGTAATAGAGTTAATCCAGAAAACACCTATAACACTTTAGAAAACTGTTAATCTAGCAAAAAAAAAAGAAGAACCACTATTAGCATGTAACAAAGGGAACAGGAAAATTACTGTCCACAGTTCAGTCAGTACACACTCCTATACTAAAATAATACAACAGAAGTAATTTTTCATATTTAGTCTACAGAGGCCAGACGTACTTTGATTGTACGTACATATATACATAAAATTATCATCAGAATTGGTAGAAGCTGTGCAGTCTCATGAAAAGAGCACAGTCCTGTGGCTTGAAGCACTTTAGATATGAAAATGCAAGAGAACTTATCTTACCACTAGTCTCTTGGCATGCATCTGTCTCACATTCAGTAGCTCAGATAAAGTCTTTGGGGGGAAAAAAAAAGGCAACAGAAAAGTTCTGTGAGATTTTATTAGACTTCTATCTAGAGCAGGGTTCAACAAAATGTTTGTTACTCCAGCAAAGACTTATGCCACCAAAAGCCAACTTGGGCCTTTAATATAAATCAAATACCCTTATATTCAGTTGGGCATAGAGGATTCAGTATCGCATTGATGTGAATCTGATAGCTGAAAGGATAGAATCTATAACTTACACCTCTTGCTACATAATTCTTGTTGACTTGACATAGCACCACTCCCTCATAATTTTTTATGTCCACAAATTCTAGGGAAAGCTGTAAGAATGTCTCAGTCCAACAGCTTTCTGACTGCTCCCTCTTCATATAATAATTTCCCTGAGTTCTTTGCTTCTGACAGCTCTTTCTCATTACAAGGCTTTCCCTACCTCATTACTCAATATCCTATCTTATATTATCCTTGAACACAAAGACCTCCCTTTCCCATTTCAAGTCTCAGTGGGAGACCATGACTCATTTTTGTACTCCCTCCTCAGGACCCAAGAGTTTCCCAGGTGCATTTCATAAGAGTGAAATCAAGTGGTTGCTTAGGCAAAAATATGTTTCAGGTGAATGCACACTGAGGCAACAGACCAGCACCATGGAGCAATCAGATTTACCTTTTCCATTGTTTACTTATTCCCAAGTCTAATTCCCTTCACAGACTGTATCACCAATTCTTCCAAATGTTGTTACTCACAGTTGGCTTCTGCCTTCCTATATCCTCTTCCCTCTTAATTTTAGCATGCTTAGAAGAAGAAAATCACCCCAAAGAAATTCCTAGGGGAAAGTCTTTATGCAGCTATGCAGTACATAAAGAGGAGCTTGTTTGCTCAGCTTATTGATGAGTAGAAACTTTGCCAAGCTGTAAAGAGCATGAGTGTTACTACTTGATTATGGACAGCTGCTTCACAGTTACAATAGGCAGTTTTGCTGCATGTTTGAATTTTGGCTGTTTTTTTCAGAACTATTCTGTAGGCACTTGTGAAAACCTCCAAAGCAACAGCTTAACAAATAGTATTTACCATCTTTTTTTTTTCCTCTGGGAGTCATTGTTGAACTATCCTTACAGGTGTTTTCCTTATAGCAGCCTGGGTATGCAACGTGGGGATTGGCGGCTCCACTGCATCGTTTTCATTCTCCTTTTACTTGTACTGTGGTGTCAAGATTGTTCTGCTTTTCCTGCCAGGTACCTTCTCTGATCTAACTTTCATTGTTCAGAAGAGTCTTTCCATTCAATTCTTAGTATATCATAGAGGGATTTCTTTCCAGAGGTGCCCAATTTCCTGTCTCCTGTTATAGTGGATCTTCCTAGAAATCACTACGATCAGATTGCACATTGTGACTTTTTCCCTTATCAAATTTCCTTGGCATTAGAAAAGAGTAATGGAGTGCCAATATATGCAAAATACACGGGCAATTTCTTAGCTGGTATCATCAAATAAGTTCATTCCTTCACACTAAATTCTGATTTCTGTAAGACACAGAAATTTCTGTAAGACACAGAAATTTCTGCTATAACCTTAGTCTCCATCATTCCATCTCAAAGTGGTAGAAATATTATTAATTTTTCCAAGGCTCATATATGACGGACACAAGACTCAGCAGAAGTGTAAAAGAGGAGACCATGAAATGAAAGGAAAAGGAAAGGAGGCCCTCTGTGAGAACAGCTGGAGAAAGAAAAACCTTTCAACTGCTGTGCTGGCTGCTTCCCTCCCTCTCCTCAGAGTCCATGCAGGTGCTGGGTCTTAGGGTGGGTTGCGATCTGCTGGCTGATGGCACAAGTGATGAATCACATGCTGCAGCCAGTGCTGGCCAGTGACCTCCAGGTGGGAACCCAGCCCAAGTCAGGGGTCCTTCAGAGGCCTCAGCATGCGCTGCTGGAAAGAGGAGATGGATGAAATATATCTCACTAGAGGTGTGAGGTATGCTGTGTTCCCACGCACAGATAGTGCCACTCTGTTGAAATCTAAGTTGGATACAGCACTTTTCTTCAGCAGGTTTATGAAGCACAGTAGGAAGGAGGTCAGTACAATCCCTTATATTTTGCAGACTGAGAAAATGGGGCACAGGAGAACTAAATTACTAAGAACACCCAGGAAGTGCCTGGCAAGGCCAGGAATTGAAGCCAGTCCTAGCCTGGTGCATATATATGGCTTTGGTAATAGATCATCTGTTCTGGCCTGTCACATATAAGAACAGATATTTTACAAGCAACCTTTCCTAACATGATTTTTTATTCTATTACTCTTCCTCTTAAAATAATCCTGCCATTAAAACACAAGTGAATTCACAGGCATAAAACTCCACTTGAATAACATTATATTGACAGAACCTGACACAAAGCCTGGAAATTCAGAGTTATGGTTGGCATTCCCTGCTGAATTTGAGTCACTGTGCCTTTTATTTTCCACATGAGCATTAGTGTCAGCTTCAAGTGTGGATTTCCTGCCTTTTTCAGCCTATGTCATAACCTTCACTTTATTTAAACACAGAATTTTTCCTGCAAGGATCTAATGAATAGGTCACCAGAATTACAGTGTCATTTTGCTGCCTCTAAAGTAGAACCTGGCAAATAAACTATAAAACAATGTAAATCTTTATTCAAAGGCCTAACCAAACCCAGTCCTAATTTTTCTGGCTTTATAAAGAAGAAAAAAAATGGGCTGTGGTTTTCTTTAAAAAGAAAAAAAAAAAAAAAAGAATATTTGTGTCTCTTTCTGTCCAGGACTGGAAGGAGAAACTAAAACACTAACAAAAGGTCTTCTTGCATTGCATTGCTCGGCTGTTGCAAAGGTGGAGAAGGCAGACCTTTCAGTCATGGTCATATATCTGAGCAAATGCTGTTTACCAGAAGAACTGCCAGGGCTTTGATTAGTGTGCTGAAGTTTTGGCTATAACAAACCAGACAGGCAACTACAGTTCCTAGTGCATGCAAAAGGCACATGTAGAGTCAATATGAGCAGTGGATTAATTAATATGGGAGAGGAATACCAGCATTTTCCTGTCAATATGCCATGCCCTCCCTGCTACTTGACAAGCACATGTCCAGATATATGGCATCATTTGCAGTCAACTTGGGCCCAAGAGATATTATGGGCACACAGGCAGTCCAATGCAAGCAGACCTATCTTTTGAGACCAGGACTAGATGTGCATGGTCACACCTGCATGCACACGCACCGACATGTGCGTCTGATGGGGACAGGCTGAAGGATAGCAAGGAAACACCAACAAAGACCATCTGTCTCAGGAGTCCTCCAGCTCCATCTCTGATAGATCTGTGAAAGAAGATAATGGACAGTCAGGCCACAGGCTGGTTATTTGGTCCTTCAAAGCCAAATTTGGATCATGACTACAGTGAATAGAAGTGAGCCCCTCACCAGCACTACAAAAGATCACTACTTAGTATCATCTGCACTGCTTTCTCTTTAAAGCTCCCTCATGAAAAATTCCCTAATTTCGACACTTGGTATATATTCTACCAAGTAAAAGTACACATGTGCTGGGACCACTCAGCTGCACTTCATACAGGATTAGAGATATCAACAAGGCTTTGCTGCTGAGAACTTGACTAACCCTGGCTCAAATCTGACCCACAAACTGGGAGACTCAGGAATTAGCTTCTCATTCAGCAGGCACTGAACCAGTATACAAACTTCTTTCTCTGTCCTAGCCAATAGTCTGGTCCAGAAAGCTCTGGCAGGAGGAGCTCAGGGCAGAGGCTGTGTCCTCTCCTTTGCCTCACCTCCCTGAGATGTGCAGCATCCTTATTTCCCTGCACCCCAACCCTCTCCTTCTATGGCACGCATTGGATTTATGAGTGTTGCAAGGGTTGAAAATGTAAAATAGAAATCCTACAAATTTAATCCATCCTTCAAGTGTTGGATCATCCAGGTCTAAGTCATCTTCCACTAACACCACGGTGTAAATGCATGGAATCACCATTCTCTTCAAATTAGGCTGAGTTTCACATTAGCCCTTTAGCCTACAAGTACCTAAGAACATGCAAACACACAAGGAATTACATAATTATCCTACCTAAACAAAAGTATGGGCAGAATTTGGTTCTTTCTATTACCTTCAGCAAGCATATGTACAGGCTGCACTTGCACTGATTGCACTAGCAAAGACTGATGCAAGCACTGAACAATTCCTCATGGCAATTCTTCACCACATTTGCTCAGATTCTGTTGTTACTAGCAGATTCCAGGGCTGACTTCCTTCCATATTAAGTCCATTTCTAAATTACAATTCTTATTGGTCTGAGATGGGAAATTGGAATTTATAGGTGTTATTTCCGTTTATCAGAAATTTTCTTGTAGAGTAACTCCCAGCTTCTCAAAGACATGGTTCTAGAAAGTGAGTGGCAGAAAACTGAGAAGATTATATCTTTATTTGTCTCAGACTTAGCCTGGTATGTTAGAATAAAACACTAGATAAAGACTATTTCTATCACTTATGCAATTTCTAAAGTCTGTCTGAGAAACTACAGGAGAGGGTCCAGTTCACATAATCCTCTTTAAGACAGAAAGTAAGACAAGTCCTTATCACATATTTTACATAGAAGATCACTATATTCTGTGGCTCATTTAAGGCTTGGTAGTGAAGTAGCAATGTTGAGATCAAAGCAGTTTTTAAAAACATAATCTTCTTCTTTTGCAAAGGATCTGTAGATTATGCAGTGTTTGCTGGGTAGGCATAAACAACTGCCTTCATGAAACCTAATCCTCTAGTAGTCTTGAGACAATGCTACATTCTTATAAAGCTTGTCTGTGACAACTCGTTACTACAGCAGAAAGCTAAACTAGCACGTCCTTAGGCCAGATCACTGAAAGGCCTAGTCTCTGTTTAGGATCACATTCTGTCTAAAACATATCCAAAAAACCAAAAAAAGAATGCTGTAAAGCCAAAAGAGAAAAACACACCCCAGCCAAAGGACAACACAGACTTGGACTTCCACACACCTTCAACACATCCCAGTATGGCAATCTGTAGGTCTATTAACATTACCCTAAAAGTAAAGAGTTTTACCTCAGTTGTTTTGGCACAAAAGAGTTGTGCAAAGCTACTGGGACTAGAGCTGTCCCTGGGGTTTGCAGCCACACTTGTCTCCACGGTACCAGAAATGTGCAGCCCGGAGCTGGCCCAGCCCTGCTGACAAATGTGAGAAGTTTGAGGGAATGAGCAACCACAGCCAGAACCATGCATGGAGCACACTTTTGCAACATCACAAGACTTTCTTCACTCTGGACAAAGCCAGGGATCTCAGTGCCTGTCGCCCATCTGTTTAGGGAGAAGGCAGACATTTGATTTCCCTGCGAGTATGGCCACTTCTCCAGGATAGTTAATATAGGATTTAACATTATCAGTTTCACATCCATGTCAGTAATTAAGTGTGCACAGACTTTTTATCCTCTATGTCCTTCTTTTCTTTTTAATAATAACAAGTAATTAAAAAGGGATAAGATAGGAATTTCCAGGATTGCTTCCATAGCATGAATATACAACTATATACAGAATCAAGCAGCACACTGAACTCCTTACACTGAGTTAGCAAAAACGGAGCAAGGAGAAGAACACAAAAACAAAACTCATCTCATTTTCACAAAGGGACAATGTGCGGTGCCATGTGAGCACCTTCCCACATCGCACAGCTACAGTTCCCTTTTGAACACAGGAGGAATAAGCAGGGATACTGTTGTAGGATCAGGCCTCCTTGTCTTTGAAACACTGCCTTAAAGTGCCATGCTTAGGTTTGGCCAGATGTATGGGATAGGAAGCTGCCATCTGGAAAGCAGATAACACCTGCCAGTCAAATCAAACCACCTGCACGACTGGATGGGAGTGAAAACCAGCAGCGCTGCCCCAGCACCCACACAGTCTCCAACTCTCCTTGCACCTCAGGAGTCCCATTGGTACCCAGCAAGGGAGACTCCAAGTCATAGGCTCTCCTCTGGGAAAAGAAAATGTGGCAGAAGGTTTTTAATCTGCAGGATAGTCTTTTCCTCAATACATAAAATTGCGAAATCCAGTTTCATGCTTTCGTGATTACTAATAACTCACTTGAAGTGCTTGTTCCTAAAATTACATCGGAAAGACTTCAGGACACTATGCATAAACATGCATATTAGAACATGGAGGCTATTCTCCCCCAAAAAAGTAAAAAAAAAATCAATTTTTCTCCAATCCAGAAACTTTGACATCACATGTATGCATAAGAGATTAAGTGAAATGCCAAAAGTAACAGTTTCAGTTGGATTTCATTACTCTGTGATGAGGTTGTCCTCTGTTATTTTTGGTCTGGCTCTTAATGAGCTGAACAACCAAGCCAGTCTAATAAGGGTTTGTTTAAGGTCTTTCTTTAATTTATTAAATACGGTTTCAAATAAATCACAATTCATTCTGAATAAAGAGCAACATAGAAGACTCAGTTAGAGAACAGAATTTTCCTTTTGTGTTCATATGGATAAGAAGGTTATGTTGGTGACCTCCTTAATATTCCCTTTTTATCCCTTTTATTTTTTTTTCCTCTTCCTTTTAACTCTGGATTTCCATGAAGCATGAACTCTTCTTTTAATGGTCTGGAACTGGAAGTTTCATGGAGTGGAGTGAAGAAAATGGGAGAGAGGAAAAATAATTTCACACTTAATACCTGATAGGGTGGGTCATTTTTGCAGAATGGAATATAATTTTTTTTAATTTCTTCACTGAGTAAAATACATTTGTCCCATGTTCCTTACACCTCATTCAGACATGAATGTCTCCTTTCTTCACGTACTCTGGAGAAAGATGTCTTCACTTTTGGAAATGAAGGAGATTCTCTGAGCATGAAATTGCTTAACAAAAATGGCATATTTCATAACAGAAATCAAAAAGACCTCTCCATGTCTCTGCATGAATTCTTTGTTTAAATGAGTGCCACATGTAATGGCTTCTAACGGAGAAAGGGAAATTTTTCTTTCAGAATCTCACATATGGTACACGGTCTAAATCAGATGGAGATAAAAATGCAAGCAAACTATACACAATTTTGTCATGTGGGCTCTTAATATACTAATGCTACCTGTTTATTATAAAAAGTAATTAAAAGGGAAAAAAGGCAGAAATTACTCAATTTAAGGCAATTCGGCTTACTCTTTCCCAGTGAAATTATTATTAGTAGAAAGTAATCTCATTAAAGCATCATTTAATTTCCACCTCAAATGCTTTTCTACATCCTGCAAAGGTTAAGCATAGTGAGACTTGAAAATCAATAAAGAGGTTTTTTTCAAAATCTCAGAAATCTCAGCATTCTCAAGATTCTGGTAGACCTGTTGGAGTAATGATGCTACTCTGCAACAGGAGGCCTTGGATGCAGGAGCTCAAGTGTAATAGACAGCAGTATCAGGTCCTAAGTCTCCCTGCTTACTTTCTAAAACAGATTCTGCACAGAGTCCTGAGATCTAATGGGCCTAAATCCCTTGTTTAAAAACCCAAAATGTTAGTAAAGGGAAAAACGTTTAGGGTTTTTTTAATCAGTGTCAGCAAGAGCATGTTATCTTAACAGCCTTGTAAGCAATGACGTTAACATACATCTTTCTAAAATAAAAGTTATTTTTATAACCCTTCAGAGCTAATCATAGAAAAAAACCCCCAAACAACAGCAATAAAATCCATAGCATAATTATCTCTTTTTAAATAAATTGCTTTTTCTACTTATCCTGCCTTTCAGCCTTCCAGGAATAGCTTGGCATATAGTTGGGTGTCTCTCTGTCTGTCTTGGGTGTCTGTCTGATGGGCATCAATAAAGCTTATGTTTCAAAGTAGTTTAATAAAGTCTAGAACAAATTCAACCAGAAGTAGCACAACAAAAATCCTATTAATAGTGCTACACCAGGGACATTTAAAGGCTCATAGCTTTGGTGTACTCTACGTATCATCTTGCACCGTACCTTGAACAGGATGTGGATTGAAAAGGTTTCACAATGCATCTGGTTCTCAGTAAACCAGTCATTAACTTCTCGTTAGTTTTTGCTGAAATTGTCAAATGATCATTGTTCCCAATTTGATTCCTAGAGCACTCTATTCCCTTATTATATGTATACTTCAGGGCATACATACTCTGGATTTTGTTTCATCTACCTCTACATAGTCAGTTAGTAGCTTTAATTATTCTAATAATAACTCGCAAAATTAGGAAATGTTTTTGCTCCAGTGCTACCTCTATCCTCTTGGACTCTTCCCTTTAACCATGAAAATGCAATATTACTTTCAAGTTAGTAATTTTTTTATTTTTTTTTTGAGAGTCAAAGTATAGAGTACAATGCAGGATTATTGTCAGGTTCATTTTAATTATCTATTAATATTTAGAGCACTTCAGTGAATTTGACATGAGGAACAACTACGTGAAGGAAAATGCTGAGCTAGTTAGCTCCTTGTGCATTTTGAAAAGCTGAATACATTTATTACAATTGAATTAAAGTTCGAAACAACTAAAGGTAGAAAATAACTTTTGAATATGAGTAATCATTCACAAATAGGAACAATCATGTAAACAAAGCAAAATTAAATTTGTCCATATCATAAAGTTAATTTAGTAACTCAGAAAAGGAGTATTCCATGCACAACCAGAGCAGCATTAAGACAGCTGGCTGTTTACAGCTAGGTATCTGGGGCTAAATCCACAAATGGATGTAGGTATGATGACTCTTCCTTTTGTCTTAGCTAACTAAGGCAAGTGTTAAATCCACAATATCAGCAAGTCTGAGGTGGCTGGCTGCCTTACACCTCTCTCTCCGTGACCTGGAAAATGGGCATTATGGATCAAAGTTCACAGGTCAGCAACGTGGGCACAGCATGGGTTAAGAAGGCAAGCACATCTGCCATCCGGCCACTCTCCACAACCCTGCATTTGACACCTACACGAAACTGGCCTTTGACCTCTTGCACCTACATTTTCTATCTCTGTGTTCATGTCCTGCTTTAAGCCGGGATAGAGTAATTTTTATTCTTAATAGCTAGTACAGTGCTGTATTTTTAGGATTCAGAGTGAGAATAATGTTGACAACACACTGATGGTTTGCTTATTGCTATGAAGTGCTTATCCTAAGTCAAGAATTTTCAGTTTCTCAGGCTCTGCCAGCAAGCAGGTGCACAAGAAGCCAGGAGGTAACATGACCAGGACAGCTGACCTGAACTGGCCAAAGGGATAGTCCATGCCATAGAATGTCATACCCAGTGTATAAACAGGGGGGAGTTGCCTGAGACAGGGGGGCGATCTGTGATCAACAACAGGCTGGGCACCACACAGCAGGTGGTGAGCAACTGTTGTTTTTACCTCAACTCATGTTTTGGGGTTTTTTCAATTCTCCTCCCCATCCACAGGGAAGGGGCAGAGACTGAGCAAATCGCTATGTGGTACGTAGTTGCTGGCTGGAGTTAAACCATGACAGTGCACAACAGGGTTATGATTTCTCTTGAATCACAACTGAAAGAAATATCAGCACAATCCATTTTATATAGAAGAACCTAAGCAGCAGGCTCTCTTCCTGCATGCTACGATACACCCTAACTTGAAGCGTTCTTCATACAACTTGAAGTGGAACACTGAACAGTCCAGCACACAAAATACAAAAGGGTAAATAAGAAAGAAAAAACAAGTCCATGGATTACCTGTGACTTGAGAGCAAGGGAGAGGAAAGATGTGGATGAGGACCAGAGAAACTTATGTAACACAAGTTTCCGTCCTATTAGGTTTGCACACACAGAAGCATACTGACTTATCTTAAACTTCACTTTCCCCTTGGAGGCTCAACTCTCTTTTTTACTCCAGGGAGTTTTCCACCCTCTAATATCTCATGCTTTTAGTACCTTCCCTCAGTCTCTCTGGACTTTGCTCCCTCTCCTTGTCATCATGGCTGCTGTTTGAACGAGATGGAAAAGTCACACACTCCAGGTTGTCCCCTTCTTCCTTCCTCATCCATGATCCCCTTGCCTGAAGTGGGGCATCCAGCTCAGGTACTCTCCAACCCAGCTCTTCACAACAATATAGCACACAACTACGGACCAACTGTGAGCTATTAGAAAGTGTATACTAAATTCCTTTGCTTGTTAGGGTCAATTTTTTTTCCAAATACCACATTCAGCAAGAACACTGTTTCTGGAAATCATTCGTGATGGGAAATGAAAGACTATGTTCTGCCATGATTTTTTCTTTCAACAAAAGAAATTATAGCATGATAGGAAATAGGTTGGAAGACACGTTAAAAAATTGAAGAGATATACAATTCCCAAAAACTTTTCTTCTTAACACAGGCTGGAAACAATTTCACCTTAGCTAATCCTGATAGGATGCATGTGTAATCTGTTCTTAAATATCTTCGTTACAGCAATACTGCAGCCTTCCTCAATGTTCTCTTTAAGACTTCTGTTATCTTCTCAAGTGGGAAGCAGCAGTTTATTCTTTTCTCCTTCTTGCTACCTTTTATGTGTTTAAAAGTTGTCATTGTACTCCTCAGGGTAATTGCTAGGCTAGTCTAGATCCTTCTCAACTGTTTTGTATTTTTCTTGGCATACAGTGCCCAAAATGATCACAACTCTCTAGCTGAGGCCTTGAGAGAGGAAAGATGGAGTGAAAGAACTACTTCAAATGGGCTCACCAAAACAAACTTGACTCATTTCAAATGAATTCTGGGTCTTGGTGAGTGAGGCTGGCAAAATCACTGTAAGATTTCCAAAAGCTCTTAGTATTTGTTCAATTCCATTTTTTCCCAACAATAGTAGAAGATTCAGTGCTTTTTGAAAAGCAATTTTCAAATGCATGTAAGCAGCACTATGTAGACTGAAATTGTCATTTACAACAAGTATCCCTGAGTAAGGAATGGTCAAAGGCTGATGTCAGCTCCTGTATCCGATACTACTAATCATTCAATGCACTCCTATAATTTTTAGTTGGAGGATAAATTGTAGTCTCCATTCTGCAAAATACTATATACACCATTTAAGTCATATTTCTGCATAGCATTATGGGGGGCCCTCTGCAACTGGGTTATTCTTATGTATAAAACCAGATGACTTTATATAGGTAGGATGGAAGACAGCAGAAATTTGGGGATTCCCAGAAGCTATAAAAACATTTTATTTTGGATATTGTTTTAGCCAAAAATATTTCTCATAGGAAAAAAAATTTCTCTTTGTCTAACCCTTTCCAAAATGGAATAAAGCCTTGAAATGAGCTAAAAGTTTTTATATCATGGTATTCCACAAGGTTTTAAATGATAGGTTCCTGATTCTTCCATCCCTAAACAGTAGCCAAATACAATAATTTTAGGAATATAATGCCGGTGTAGCAGGTTTGGAAATAATACTGTTGTGTTTCTTAATACGGAGCACTTTCACATGCTCCCTTCTGTGTGACTTGCAAGAATGGTGTTGTGGCAATATATAGTTGGCAAGGTACACTCCATGACAATGGTTAATTAGTAAATAAATGATCCCAGGTCCACTTTCAACCAGTTCCACTTGTAACAGCACAGTATTCAGGTTTAAGCTCCAAGCTGAGTAATTCTAATAGTTATAAATTAAATGTTGTTTTGCTTTGGTATATCCTTTAATTTCTTCTCTCAACAAACAATGGATCCAGGATCCAGATACAGTTCTGGTCTACAGCACAGTGACTTTAAACTGTAGCAATAGCTAGTAAACATCTTGAGATCATAAAATATGTACAAGTTTACAATCTTTTTTAGAGAACAAACTAAATCTGTTTATTCACAGATCTTCATAAGGAGCTACAACTGTCCCCCTGCAGCAGCCAGTAGTAAACCTACACAGGAAAGGCTCCTGCACATCCTGATCCTAACACCAAGCACAAGAAAAGAGATAATAGTAAATCACACAGAGACCACATCAAATGGTCATTTCTAGCAGGAATTCAAGCTTTCCTCTTCAACTTTGCCTTAAGGCAGAGTAGGAGCGCTCAAAGGGCAAGTTACAAATGGGAGGCAATTCAGGAAGTTGGTGCTTTTCAGAAACAGCCAAGGGAGTTCCCATAATGCAGCAATATGGGAGAATTCATCAGGCACAATTCACTGGACACTGACACTATTTTTTCATGCCTGTGATGATGGTGAATGTATGTTGTCATCTCACTGAGATGGGATGACTACTTTTGGTACGAGGCTGATACAAAACTACCTTGGGTACAATGCTGACACAAGCCTTCTATTTTATTAACTTAAACAGTAAAATCTACTGCAATTTATAAATAAAGTAAGTAGCTATTGGTATTTTTTTTTAATTGCTAAGCATACTATCTAGGTCAACTGAACTTCATCACAGAATTTAGGTCAAGATTTTCACATGCTGAGGGAATTCATATGTCTCTGGTCTCTAATAAGGAAGAAATTTATGTTTCAGCCTTAGGATACTTCTGTTGAAATTAACAGCAGCAAGGAACTCAGTGAAGATTCTCACCCATCATGAATCCAATTGAAAACACCAAATTTGCTAGAAGTCTGGAGGTTGCCTGAAGACTAAGATCTCCTACATTCACACACAGAACTTCCACTGGTATCAGTGGGAAAGCCTGGGAGAGTATAAATATTTTACACACATGCTGGTATATCCTGTGTCTGCAGAAAAGAAAGTTTGTTTAATTTAAAGTAAATGCATGAAGTGGGTCACATCCTTAAGCTGAATACACCGGCTTCTCTGCTAGAACCATGTCATCTTCTGATGCTGAAAGACTGCACAACTGCTCCACAACTCTTCATAGTCCACAGAGAAGCTTGAGGTTATTTTAAGTTTCATAATATAAAAATCATTGCCATGGAATAAAGGAAAACATAAGAAAGACAACAGCATAGACAATTTCAGAGTCCGCTTAGCATGACATAGAAACTCACGATCATGTAGTCACATTCTTATACCTTTCTGAAAATGCTCTTTTTAGGATAGGGAGGAAATTTAATAATCAATAAACGTTTTCCGTAAAAGCAGGTGTAGATTAAATCTCATTATTAGAAAGTCCCCTAGAAAATCTTCTGACTCTCATCAGCTACTACTCTTCTGAAAACTGAAAAATCTACCTGTTCCTATATTTTATGCTATTTATCAATGTTGAATATTCTAATAAAATAGTGACAGCATGCTTTCCCCTCTTATGGCAAGGTCAGCTAACTAAATGTGGTGTTTCTTTAAAGTACACATGTCATTTTTAGTAGGCAATTTAATTGAAAATGTTTGTTTCATAAGCCTCAGTTTTTAAAAAATACTTTAGAGAATAAAGTCTTAGCCAAATTTCTCTGAAGCTCATCATACAAAAAATCAGATGAGCTACTTCATAAGACCTATTTTAAATCTCTAATGGTCAAGATTTCTTTTCCTTGAGTTGATTTCAAATATATAGTGAAAGTTACAATGCTGCAGCTGTGCTTCATCTGTATGAAAAGCAGGTACAATGAAGCAAAATTTGAAAGACTGATAATAGCTATTTCCGGCACAATTCCAAGAACTAGTTCACTTTGGTTTGAACTTTTACCCATTCTTAATCTCCAAGTATCGTAAACATGCAAATGATGCAAATATACTGTTTTAAGACTAGAAAAGGTATCTCTGAGTCTGGTCTCTACCCTAACCACAGCCATGGATTTTGCAATGGAAGCTCCTGCTTCAAGACTAGCCACTGTTTGACTAGTGTATCTTCAGAAAAAAAGTCATGGTCTGAATCATGTCAATCAAGCTATACTTACTGATATGCAAAAATTAAATTAATCCCTAATACCAGTTATTCACAATCGAAACACAGATCTTAGTTCTGCTTTGTGTTTGTTTTGCTTTATCTTTAAGTCATTAAATATTGACATACCTCTCTCTGAAGACTCCTCTGTTGTTAATTCCTACTTTAGTATAGTGATGAGTGTCCCCATCTCTCATGGAGATGCCGGGGTTCGATTGTTGCCAGGGAGGGCAGTAGTGCTGTTTAAGAGTTGGACTCAATGATCCTTGTGGGTCCCAACTCAGAATATTCTGTGATTCTGTGTGCTTATGCAGGTATTTCATATCATCAAGTGAAATCCTTTGTTATGAAAATAAATTAATCCCTGCACCTCTTTTGTTACAAAACTTTTTCTGTAATGTTGTTTTAATCTGAAACCATCTAGTATATCTTCAGCTCTTTTGAGTCATGAATACTAGAACCAGACACAACATTGCCACAGCAGTGTTCCTCCATCAAACACAGAGGTAATGCAACCTCTCAGTTCCCATTCGTATACTAACATTTTGCTTTACCTCTTGTAGACAAACATTAAAATGAGAACCTCGGAATATGTTACAGACCACCAGATCAGGAGGAAGAGGCAGACCTATTGCTCTTTAAGCAACTAGAGACAGCTTCAAGATCAGCTGCCCTAGTTCTTACAGGAGACTTTAATCTGCCTGATATCTGTTGGGAACTTAACACAGCAGAGAGGAGACAGTCCAGAAGGTTCCTAGAGATAGTTGATGACTGTTTCTTNCTTAAGCTATGCCAGGGGAGGTTTAGACTGAATGTTAGGAAGAGGTTTTTCACAGAGAGAGTGATCTCTCATCGGAATGGACTGCCCAGGGAGGTGGTGGAGTTGCCATCCCTGGAGGTGTTTAAGAGAAGACTGGATGAGGAGCTTAGTGACATGGTCTAGCTGAGGGGTGTTGGGCTGGATGGTCCTGTGGGTCCCTCCTGGCTTGGAGTGGCCTGTGCGCCTGTGAGGGAATTAGGTTTATGTTCCCCACTCTGGGGTGTGCATTCAGTCTCTGTACGGGCGTTAGCTGGTGAGTTGGACTAGATGATCATTGTGGGTCCCTTCCAACTCATAGTATTCTGTGATTCTGTGATCTGAGCCCTATGATTTAATGAAATCCATCATGTCTCACATACAGCACATTGGTTTTGAATCAGTCTATCTTATTAATAATCATTATGCAATGTGATCCCATGTGAAATGGTTTACACAAGTCTACTTATGTTCCATTAATACTAACCCTTTATTCAGGGACAAAGAAAGAAAGTTATAGACAAACTTAATTACATTTACTACAAGCTTCGCAAAAACTGACACCTACTTTCCACCCCAGGGAACACCAGGGAACTCCCATTCTGAGCTCCAAGTTCAAGACTCAGGTCAGCTGAAGGTGGGAGAGTCTCAGAAGAGATTGTCACCATGGGTTGGATTTACAGCCTGACTTCATTGACATTGTTCACACTATATTTTGTCCCACTTTGTGCTGAGTTTTACCAAATTTATCAAAGTTGGTAGTGCTATAGTGATTTACTCTCCCGATAGTGCCACTTCACAGAATAGTACTTGGGTAGTAAACCAATTGAGGTCAGTGAGCTGTGTAACAAGAGAAACTTCAGCAAATGTAGTTTGCCTGCCTCTCCTTTGGGCAATACACTCACACAATCCAGCCTGGGAAACTGTACCAGTGAACTTATACACTTTTCTATGTATCAAAATATCGTTGATCCAAACTGTGTAAGGAGTTTTGCTGAAGTCCAGGAGGAATCCCATTCCCTGGCAATCTTTTGTGTTGAATCTTTCTAGCACAGCTGTTCTCACAGCAGATATTGCTGCACTGATTCAGGAAGATTCAGGCAGCAAGGCCACAGCAGTGCAGGGATAAACCTGTGCAAGGAGGTGCGACATGGCATTCCTCAGCATCACAGCAGGAGGTATCATTTGTGCAAGGAATCAGAGAGTAGTAGTGTGTCCTACATAGCTCACTACCATCCTTCCTGCCTGAGCATATTGGTAACCATCACAGGTTCAGCAGCCATACTCTAACAGACCAGCCCACCACAAACTAGTCTTAGGCCTGGAAATGTTCAAGCTACGTGATGAACAGATCAGCCAGACCCTGGAAGCCGACATTGTGTGCATATTTTTTCAAACTACTCTATGTCTAACTTCCCAAGTCCCTACACCCTACCTCGAAGAAATGTTTCTGTTAACAGAATTAATTCAGACATTCAGGTGCCAAAGCCACTCAGCAATTTGGTCACCTTGCTGATGCACTCAAGCTCCCAACAACACCAAGGGAAATACACAAAAAAGTTTGATTTCAAAATCTGGACCCTTACTCTCTGAAAAAAATTAAAACACAGTAGAGAAACTCTAGTAGAAATGAAAAAATCAAAACAAAGATGAGGAACTGCGTAACTAATGGACCTTCTTTCAGATGAATTACAGAACTCTGGAAAAAAGAGGAGATAGATGTAGTCATACAGGCAACCCAGGGTGCAGATATCAATAAAGATTAGCAAGAACTAAGGAGAAGGATAATTTTGTGTGATTTTTAAATTTTAAAAGGCATACAGATTTTGTGACCAGAATAAAATTCTGATCTGGTCAGCCTCGTATATCGTGGTTTACCCCTAATTTCTGTCACAATGCTGCATTAAAAACCATGTGCAATGCATACAGTAGGATTACAACTCACAATGCTCAATTTCATCCTTCATATATAAATCCAAGTTGTTTAATTGACAATATGCTGAATTCTGAACAGTGCTAGTTAAATCATACAGGGTCCTGGGTAAAGGTTAAAAAATGGCAAGAATTTACTAGGACAGGTCCTTGAAACTAACAGTGTAACTGGATTCAGCTGCCTCCACTGTCCTTTGATTTCAGTACTCCTGCACAGAAGACATGCTAGACGAGAGAGTAAGCCTTAAAGCTTTAGATTCACCAATTTACACATCTGCAATAGCAATCACAATTACTATCCACATGGATTTACTGAGATGGTATTTGAAGAACACGGAAAAGAATAGCCTATGGGCAAGAGGTCCAGAAGTCATCCTACTGTGGCCTAATTTTGAAATTATCCCAAGCAGAAGAAAAGTTTAACTTCCAAAGTCCTGATGTAATGGTTAAATTACGGTGAAAACACCAAACTCTTCCTCTGCAGGTACAAATTATTTGCCCCAGAGTTCAAGTTGACCTCTTGAAAACTGGTTACTGAGCACCTTAATCTTACTGAAGAGTTTTAGGGCATAAAGGAAGAAGGCGAGACTTTCGTTTTGTAATAAGAAATTAATTCTCTTTTTTAGTGTTCAAGGAGCCTTGATAGTACCTTGTACGCACACAACTATTTAAGAGCAAGACATTCTTTAGAATGGAAAAAACAAATGCATTAACAAGTCTTCATCACATCTACCTTTGATGCCTGCACAGGTTCTCTGAAAATTGCCAGTGTTCAGTGACCATCTGCCCATAGATGATCTTGGGAGTGGCCAGGTAAGGAGGGAACAGAAGGGAAGGGCCATTACTCCTAGTTTTTCACAGAGCCATAGTCCCAGCACACTGCAACTGCAGAGGCAGAGGTGCTGAAGGGACATGGGAGGAGCACGGCACACTTGGAGATATGGCTGGCACCAGCTAGGCAAGCTCAGAGGATGCAACAGTTGTAGGCAGCCCAGAAAGTTCCTGGGGGATGGTAGCACCATGGCAAAGTTTCCCTGAGCAGCCCAGCGGGTGATGGTACTGAGTAGGAGGCTGCCAGAGCAGAAATAAGGAGGTTTAGTCTACTTTTTTTGCCAGACCCATGGGAACTGCCCTGGACTCCTCCCTCTTTTCTCTCCCACCACCATCTTGGTAGCCCCCTCTGTGCTGTCAGGCACAAGCAAACCATCCTTTAGTCAGAGGAAAAACATTCAAAAGTGCTTGCTATGGATTTATTCAGTATAGCTTTTAACCATATTCTGAAACGGAAGATCAATAGCACCATATACCATATACCATTATTTTTAATACAGAACAGATTACTTTTCACACTTGGCATGGACTTAGATGCTAGAGCCATGAAGAACCACAGTTTCTACAGGCCAGTACATTTCATGCTAGGAGAGCACTGCAGACCTACCCTAATTACACATAATATAGATGACAGCAAGGCAGATATGGCATGTGATAGTCTGATAAAAGTGAACACCACGGCAAATAAACAAAATGCCTAAAAACTGTATATATTACCTAAGCTAAGCACATGAAAAAAAAATGCAGAAAGCTGATCTAATGAGTCCTTGAACATGTTTCAGCTTCTCATGGCTTGAAATAATTTTCTCATGTTGGGACTGTTATTTGCTCTAAAGTGATTCTTATGTGAGGGTAAATTCACTGTAACCTTTCCCACACGCCTGCTCTGCAGCATGTACGTGGCTTAAAGAGAAACTTCCATACTCTAGAAAGCTCAGCAGCACACAAGCATTAACTGCAAATTTCACAGGTTCACAGGTTCACAGGTTATTCCGAGTTGGAAGGGACCCACAGGATCATCTAGTCCAACTCCCCACCAACCATTTCCTTCACCTTCTTCATGGTTCTTTTCATTAACCTCCTCACAGGTGCTAATTAACTGCACTAGCTGTGTCCAAAACCAAGCTTTTTTCTCTTGCAAGCCTATTTTCTCTCCACAGCTGAGCTTTCACAGACAACTGCAGGAACATGGGTTGCATTTCACCCACAGGGATACATTTACGTAGTGAGACAGACCCTTGTTTCTCTCTGCTCTGATTTCACCAAGAAATGCACGAGACGCTTGCATCCCAAAAGTCATATGGCTCTGTAAGGCCATGATTGAGTCAAGACAAGTCTGCCAGGTGGGCACTGCCTGGGGTACAGCAAAGTAGGCTCACAGCTCTTATGCCTAACCTGGCCTAAGTACGGTATAACCAGAAGGAATTTCTCAAGGTGCTGAACAACAAGAGGCACTGGAGTGGTATGCTCCATTGATATGTTGGAGTCCATTCCCCTGGGAGTGCTCAGCCTGCCCCCTGCACTTGGGTCAATGAGGAATCAGTTGTGCCATGTTCATTCACCCATTCCTATACACTCTGAGACAACTTCCTGCCACAGCTGGACGCAGAAGATGTATTACCCCTGCAACCCGTAATGCTGTTTAATTTCACTTTTGCATAAAGTGTGCAAGTGATAAGGAAATGCTCTGTTCATCCTCACCCTAAGGACTCACACTTCAGGCTGAGACAATCTGGCAGTGTGGTCTGGATGTTCCAGGGCTTATGGAAATCCTCTGAAATCTTTCTTCTATTCTCAATTTATTTGCCCTAACATAATCAAACTATTTCATTCTTGTCATCATCCTCCCTACTCCTACACCTAAACCGGCTCCTTCTCTCTGGCTTTCAAGAGGTCCCCTTTCCAAGCTATATTTTATCAGGGGAGACTCAATTTTGGCACGTTTTCTTTTGGGTTCAGCTGGCTGATGTCTTCCCATCCCATGCATTCCTCAGGCCAAAGGTATACCCCAAAACGTATTCACTCCCTGTAACCCAAGGGAAGCAATGGAAATTGTCAGATTTGAGGACAACAGCTGGATCACTGAAGACGGCCAAGATTGTAGAGTCCATATGATTAATTTCAGGGANGGGAGTTCAAAATTTGGGCTGAGGCTCATTGCAGTTGCTATATTTATTGAAGGAGTTTGCCCATCCCCACTGGATTTGTGCTATCACAATCATTTCTGTGCTGGCAACAGCCTGCAATGTCAGAGGCACAGAGGTATGATTTCACTGTAGCACTAAGCCAGGGGAGAATCTGAATCATGAAGGAGCAAGATCTGATGGGAACACAAATAGTTTAAGAACTCACAAATACAGTTTGGTCAAGTAGTACGTAATTTCTTTTTCTTGAAATGTTCCTTGTCCCCACTTCCAGCCCACTTCTGGTATCACATCTCATCTCTTTTGGTTCTCTCAGGACAAAAAAACAGGTAGCAGATTTACTCTCAGTCTTCAGACAACTGCACTGTAATCTTTTCATTTTACCAAGTGAAAGAATGTCATAAAATCCAACATTCTATATATCTGAGATTCCCGCTGCAGAACCTCACTTACGGTGAAGTCTTTTATCATTTGAGAAATAAATGCCAAACCTCCTATAAATTAATTCATACTTAAAGAACATGGATGAAAGCAGTAAAAGGCAGCAAAAACATCATGGAAAATGTGTATCTCCTGCAATCAGTTTTCCATGAAGGAGGATATCTGAGACAGCAGAAGCAAAATTGAAAGTCTTGGATATTGCTGGAATTAGGGATTTTATTTCAGTGTTCAAGAAATTGGTTTGCACTAAAGGAAAAAAATTCCTATGTAACTTGCTGATGATGATGTATAAATTATCTGTGCCCTACAGACCATTAGAAAAAAAAAAGAAACAAACAAACTAGAACTGACTTCTTTTGGCTCATTTCAATTTTTCTTGTGCTGCAAACTAAAGTATAAATTTACATGAAGCAGAAAAGGTATTCAGTGGTCAGGAAACATGTCCTTTCTAGCACACAAGGAATGCAGCTCTCAGATAGGAATAGCCACCAAAAAGAAAAAGGAAATTTCATGATTTATTATTCTGATTTACAAGCATGACAACTGTTACCTTTTGTAAAAAATATCACCATTTGCAGAAACCTATAACCACCAAAGAACAAAAAGCAAGGTTTTACTATCTTGCAACAGCAAGGTAAATTAAAGAGTAGGTTGCAATAAAAAGCCCCATATACCCATTTTTCTTTCTGAAAAGCTATAGGTAGGTTCTGTGCTCACATTACATCTGAGGGACCTTCTTACCACAGACGACCTCAGAACAGCTCCTCTCAAACTGACACTATGGTGTGCCATGACACAAACTATCAGGTCCTGCCACTAAATCCTAGATTGCCTCGAAGAAGATTTAATCAGTATGGTGCTTAACGTAGCAATGGGAGACAGTGGTTTAGGGCAGTCACAGCATAGCTGAGCCGCAACTCACAACAGTGAGAAACCTTGAGAACAAGCCCTTGCAACAGGGCCTTTGACAGCAGAGTACAGTTTAACCTAAAAGGATGCCTCTAAAATAATACACATTAGCTCAAGGACTTCCACAGGCAGCAGTCAGGAATACTGAGATGAAAAGCGTTGTGGCAGAGGGCTGAAGCAGGTGTATTCCCTCCAACGTCTATTCTGCCATTTTTCCTCAGTAGGACACAGGGAAATTCTTTACCACTACTAAACAAACTCACATATGTACTGTAAACTGGCTATTTTTTGTAATAAATATTCCATGAAACCTTGTGTTAACATCTTCAGGAATAAGAAATAGTACAGTAATACCTCACCCTTCGCAAGGAACGGGTCTCCCCAAGGTCTCACAAACTGTCAAATTTGCAAACACGTGCGGGTCATTAATATGCATACAGTCCCTGCCCATCGCTCCACCCCCAGCCAATCAGGAGTGCTAGGGAGCATTTTCTGCTCCTCCCCACGGGCTCTCACAGCACAGAGGAGCAAAGGGAAGAATTTCTGAGCCCTCTCTGCCTGGGGAGACCCCCAGAAAATCCCTCGGCTTCTCTTCGGCCAAGCTGCCGCTTCTGCAGCTGCTGCCAGACTGCTGCCACCATGCATGCTTGCACTGCCTTCGTGGCAG
This sequence comes from Pitta sordida, assembly GCA_013390025.1. Lineage (NCBI taxonomy): Eukaryota > Metazoa > Chordata > Aves > Passeriformes > Pittidae > Pitta > Pitta sordida. The sequence continues at coordinate 77,114 of WEKX01023902.1, read as the reverse complement.
GGAAGCTCCAGGCAATGACAGGGAAGGGGTGTCCCTGGACTTTGGTCGGCGCTCTTGGAGCCTGGGCAATCTTAGCTTTGCAACACTGAGACACCAGAGGCCTCTTATGGTGGGGGTGGCATCAGTGTCGGAGTTTCTTTCCCTTTAACATCCGCCAGGAGTGGAAGCACGCTCAGTCCAAGCACGCTCAGTGCCCATGGGGCACGCTCAC
>WEKX01023902.1:49565-76823 GCA_013390025.1 Pitta sordida | reverse complement strand
TTTTTTTTTTTTTTTAAGGTTTTTCAGCTGGCGAACCTGGCTCCCTTTACTGGACCCACGTCGGACACTGGGGACGGGGCAGTGCTGCCAGTACTGGGGGGTCCCTGCGATCTCAGCCCGCAGGGCGGCTCAGAGGGAACATGGGCACTGCCACGCAGGTGCAGAAGGTGGGAATCTCAGGGCCGCCCTTCCCTTTGCTGCTCTGGCAACAAAGGGCACCGCGAGGGGATTCACCAGGGCCGTGGGGATGGAGGGGAAGGTGCCTCCCACTCCCGCTGTCACAAACAGACACACACAGACACACACAGTGGTGGTCCCCTCCTCCAGCCCAGCAGGGAAAAATGCCAGCCACGCAAACACACACATTTACATTAAATGCATCCTGGATGGGACCAGGATAGCATGTTGCCACGGTCAACCATGCAGGTCCCAGCTCCCAGCTGCCTCCCCTCACTGCCCCTGATGGCTCCCGGGCAGGGCTGATTTGCATATTCATGAGCTCTTTTACATACTCATTAGCTGTCTGCCTTTGCAGCATTTTCTGCACATGTGCACATCCCCGCTTTTGCTGAAACATGAATAGCAAAGTATTGAATCTGCAGAGAGCTGGACCGCAGATAAGCAAGGGTCTTCTGTAATATAAAATCATTGAGTACATCAACCCACCCACTCCTCTCTTAGTGTTTCTGCTACATAATGGTTAATTTTCACAAAACCACAATAGTCATCCACAGAACCCAGTTACAAAGCTATGCCCACTGAAGTACACAAATGCAATCCAACTTCCAAACAGCAAGGCAAGCTAATAATGGGATAACGGAGAAGGTGCAAAGAGTGCTCATCTCTTATGAGCTGCTGTGTGTTTTTATTCAAATTATAATTCATAGCTATGTGGCAGGAAGAACACAGGTGGATTCACTGACCCTGCCTGATCTGAGGACCCTGGTAACAGCAGAATCCTTTTGTCCTCATAATATTTTGTATCTCTTGCTTCAATATCTGGTTTCTCACTAGAATTTGCCTTGCATTCTATTCCAAGGTTGCAGAGCAGAATGATCCCTCACAACAGCAGCTGTAAATTTGCAGAGGATTAGCTCTACTACTCTTGGGTACAATTTTCCCAAACTCCCGTGTCCCCTGTCCTCTTAAAAGAAAAGTCAAAGGCTACTGATTTCTTGAGAGGCTCTGCATTAGCTTTCCTTGATGCATTAAGCCATGGAAAGGCAAAAACAAGTTTCTCCCTGCAGTGACAACAGGAGTAGAACAGCAGGGCTCTCTTTGAGGAGACAGCTTGTTCCTAACACAAAATTAGCTCAATGACTTTAAAAAGGTTAAGAGAGAGAAAAAAGATTGGACTGCATTACAACATGGGTTCTCAAGATGAAGCTACTAATAGTTGTGCTATTAGAATAGAAAAAGGAGAAGAAAAAGGCTGGCTGTATTTTTGAAAAAGGAAGTGTGATAAAAGGCACACCCACAAGAGGCAGAAAAACAAAAAGCTTGCAAATCCTTCTTTGTTTCAGTGAACATACAGTCAAAGATAATCATGTTCTCTGACTGCCTCTTGACTGCACACTGACTTTGTTATCTCCTCCTGCTCTTGCAGAGGTTTTTCTCTTCCCTTTCTCAGCAGCTGTTGCTACAGGCAAAATCAGTGTCTCCTTCACCATTTGCAGGAAATACAGCAGTAGACATCACTCCATTCACAAATTGTGGCTCCACAATCACTACAACAATGTGAAGTCTGAGTGGCCCAACTGGTTTTAATTTACATCAGGTAACTGGATTTGCACTCGTGCCAATGGGAACAGTACCTGGCCCAGAGATACAAGCCATAAACAGGTGGGAAGAAGTTTGGAGACAGTTCATCATTGGGGATATGAGAAAAGTGTGCATGAAAACATTTTAGTCAGCAGTCAACTCTTTCTTTTTTTTTTTTTTTTTTTACCACAATGGGTTTATCCAAGAGCCCTGTAGACTTTAATCTTGCATTACACAAACTTGTCTACTAACAGCATTAACAGGCAGGTGTATTCAGAGACACACAGAGATCATTCACAATCTCTGAATCACAATTATATTTCTGCTGGCTCTTTGCTCTGGCACCTGTACACTCATCGCTAAATCAGAGAACAGACCTGTCAGTCGATTGTACCAGTTCAGAAAATCAAAGCCAGGCAGACAATGGCGTGGGAGGCAGAACATGAATTGTTGCAGGGTTCTGACTAAAGCTTCAGCAGGGAAGCGTACAGGAAGCTGTGCAGAGCCAGGAAGGACACTGCCCCGGTGCTTCCTTTCTGCCAGTTCAAAAATATCGACTAACAGACCTCTATTAAAAAAAAAAAAAAGTGCTTTGGACAGAACCTGACGTTAGCTCTTGGCCTTTGCCTCATATTATCTTAGTGAAAAATAGAAGGAAAGTACTGCAAGTAGTTAGTAGCGTCTCTTCAACAGGATGCTGAGGATAGTGATTACAAGGCACTCTGTAGAAATGACTTTGAAACAGTCAAGCTCTGGGCAAGAATGTAGTTTGTATAAGTCTTTGCTTCTGTTTTAGGAACATGGAACACCATGTTTTCTTTCATTTACTCCCTTCCTAGTCATTCTTCATATACCTTCTCTCCACATATTGTTTTAAAAGAGAATGTCAAACAACAGTAACAACAACAAAGTCTTTCACTGATTACACCATACAATAATTGGTATTGCCTTTAGTTTTGGAGTTTGCAGGGGCTGTGTTATCATGAAGTCAGGGTCACGCTGAAATCTAGACTTGAGACAGAGCTACCCAAATGATCTGTGAATTTGAGTGAGGCACTTGATCTCCCAGTGCTTTGATTAGTCATGTCATAAAACTAGGTAGAAAACAGCACACCAATGAAACACAGATGGTTCTTGAGAGATGAAGCTATCTTCTGTAAATTACAAATATAGGGGCAAGCATACACACAAAAGGATCTCGTATTCTCTTACCTAATTTGGTAGGTGCTTTGCTAAAATCCTGCACAGCTTCACGTTTATCCTAGTAGTACCAGAATACTGAGCTTACATGCAGAGGCATATCTGATTCACAGCTAAAAATTCAGCTTTATGCAAAATGCTCTCACAAGTTTTACTGACCAATGCAAGCAAGGCTTATAGTAGCAGGAAGCTTGAACTTAAGAAATGGCAGCTCTGTAACTGCTCTGTGTTTTAAAATTGATAGGTTTAACCTTTTACATTTATCTTCTTTGGTCATTAATCAGTTCTGAGGTGAAAGTCAAAGCTGCAACATGCTATGTACTTTCACTATTCATTTTTAGTTAAAATTCTAAGCTTGTACTTTGTTTAATATTCCACACTGAGAGTGGGGTGAAATGGTCCCTAGGAGCTCAACAATCCATGCATAGCAAACCAAGTGGCAGGCATTGATGGTTAAATTAACAAAAGTGCACACCAAATTATATCATCTTTTAAGGCTGTAAAGGGATTTCACTAACTAACTGGAGTAAAATCTTCAGTATTTTTAAACACTATTCTAGCCACTGTACTCCCTGCAAAATTTCAGACTGAAAACCTCAAAATCCCTCTTCATAAATTCTTGAATCATGGACTCTTTGATCAACATCAACTATACCATTCAAGGACTTTTGTAAATCCTGAGTGCCTTGGAAAATGCAATATACACATAGCAAAAAGGCTACCTAATGGCCATATGGAATGCAGTTTACTCTTGCCTACTTGCAAGTAACACAGAAATACCTGCATGAAATATCTCCAGGGGCCCCGGTGCAAGACAGATGAAAATTCAGGAAACAGGTAGAGAGGAGAACAGAGAAACAGCTTTGAATGTTAAGTGCAATTCACATCAGTGGGACTTTGATACAAAAATGAGGACAGAAATGGATTATCACCTTCTACAAAGAGTAAAGTCTCTGACATGATTTAAAGTTTCTATCACAGGTACAATCAGACTTCAGCTGATGCACCTGCACTATCTGGAGGGCTGCACTCAGGAAAAATCTAAGCAGATATTTTCAACCTCAAAAATAAACAAAGTCCCAGTGCATGACCTTCGTTTGTATTTTTCAGTCAAAATCCATCTAAAAGAAGGAGCATTTTAAAAGTTTGATGTCGATTAACCAGACCTGAATGTAATTAAATTTATGAATAGAGAGAAAAATGCAAAATTTTACTAAGTGTGGAAGGAATGTTAGGTCCTTAAATGTCCAGCAAGTTTGTGAAGACAAAGGAGATCGGTTTACAAGGGTTAAGTAAACATAATATTTTATATTACAGTTCAAATTAATCCAATTTCAACAAGATTGTGTAAGAGTCTAAAAATTGGTTTACCAGATTGAACATTTTTATGAACATTAAAACCCATTACATTTCTCTGAAGTACAGCTACCAAACAGCCAGAGCCACATAAAGAAATCATTTGTTTCTTAGCCCTTTGGTTGAATTGCTTCTAGCCTCCTTGCTATTCATGTCTAGAGGGTTCCCTGCATTTATTTTTACATGCTTACATGCTGTGCATTTTGTACTCCCTTTAGTTTCCAAGGCCATGTCAAAACAAAATGTATTCCTGAGTGGGTCAGCATGGAAACAGCCACACCAGACATTAACGTAATAACTTGATGCTTACTGCAAATCTGAGAAAAGTAACCACTGGTTGTGAAACACAAACTTCTCGTAAGGGAAGAGGGCAGTACGTGAACACAGTGCTCTGAAAAGTGCTGGTTTAGCAGTAATTGACCTTAAGGTCCTTTATTTATCTGTAGTATAGACACACATTTATAACCTCCTCATTCTGTTTAGCTAATCACTGACTCTGATGAGGCTGCAAACAAAGATGCCAATTAGCTCTAATTATGATAGCAATATTTCACTAAGATTAATGAGTACAAACCACTGAAGCCTTTTAAAGCACTTTTCAAAAGATTTCCAGCATCCCACAGGATTAGACCACAGATACTATGTGTGTATCCACTGGTGATAGCTCAGCATTTGAAGGAAATACAGCATTAGATAATAGAGAAACTGTTATACAGCATGACACAAGCAGAGTGGACCCTATGCGCTTTCCATAGCTCTCAGAACAGTTCCTCCGTCAAACCACAATTACCGCTGCATAACATACCACTCCTTAGGAGCTATGAAATTCAAACAGCCCTCATCTTGCAGTTGATTATTTCTGCTCTGCTGGTATTAAAATCATTATCAGTTGTCTTGGTCTTATTTGGACCATGCATGTATTGTGGCCAGCACAGAATAGCTGAGGCAACCCACTCACTCGGATGAGACCAACAGGTGAAAGGCTGCCCTGAGGTACCACCAGGGGAAGTCCATTGAAGCCTGTATCACAGAAACAATTATGTATCTTGGACACTTGAGCTTTCGTGGCTGAATTGCAGGGCAGATAAACCTTTAATGTACCTCACAAGCATGGCATACTAAGGCTGGTACATGAAGAAAATCAAAGAAGTGGAAAGATGTCAGTTATACTCCATGCTCAGCCACAACGAGTTGGGTCCCACTGCCCCAACAGCAGCTCTGACCATGGCTGCCAGAGCCACACCAGGTCCAGTTCAGGGATCTGTTGGGATGAACTCTGACAGAAATTCAATGTCACCACTATCAGTTCTTCACAAAAGGAAGGAGCCATGTTTTATTGCACCTGAAACACAACACTTGATTTCTCATGATGTGTAACTAGCAGATTTGCTAGGTGAGGCAAAAGGGATCCTCCCTCAGGCAGGCCAGCAAGAATGAATGACAGGTTTGTCTCAACCAGGCAGGACTCGTTCTTACAGCTCTTACACTAAAAGGACACATTATGAGAGATGAACTAACACACTGGCATCTGTATTAGCTACATTAAAACCAGCCAGAACACAGACAGGATGACCCACACTATGTATCCAGAAAGTGAAAATCATGGTTTGGTTTTGTTTCATGATGAGATGTGTCGCTTCCTTGCTCTCCTCAAGGCTCCACGGAACAGGTTGCTGATGGGCATGCTGCCTACCGGCACAGCAAGAGCAGAGCTGGGAAAGGGTCCAAAATCCAAAGAGAAGCAAGGGAGTAACCCAGTGACAGAAGGTCTGGTTTGACCAGGAAAAAGCACAGCCTTCCCACTAGACGATGAGTTGCAATAGGAGTGGGTGGGTAGGGTGGGGCAAGAGAAGGCTTGAGAGAATTGAGCCCAAATGACTCCCACACTCCAGAGAGCTGGAGACTGGCAGCCATCCTTTCTGGAAAGCAGCATGCTGGGGTGTGTGAGTAGCAGAGAAAGGCATTACTCCTAGCAGAGATGGGAGGGAGCTGCAATATTTGGACTCCAGTTTTCAATACCACCAAGTACAGGACATGTATCGGTCTGAGCATGTGGACCTAATAGACTCATCCCGATTTCCTAAGAGTTGTACAGGCAAACTTTTAGCAGTGTAAAACATACAATATAATTTGGAAAACCTGTGCTGCTGGGGGAGGCAAAAAGGAATGTCTTAGCCTTTATGGAAAAAAAGTTGTTTTGGCAAGGGCAGTAATTAATGAGCCAGCGGTCATTTAAGGTGGGCATAAATATTTGCATCTTAGAAACATTTGCCACCTTCTCCATGCTCCCCTTCCCTCTGTCTGTTTTTCCCCTTCTCTCAAGCCTCCTCTCTCACGCGCTCTTTCCCTCCCCTCCTCTCCCTGCCTGCCTATCATCTTGCTCTAATTGTTTCCAGATTTGTGTGGGAGGTCAGGGCCCGGGAGTGCTGCTTCATGCCAAGTTTATAAACAGAGCAGTGTTTCCAGATGGCCACTGGCTCCAGCCTGGCTAGCAGGTTGATTGGGACCAGAATAACAACAGGTGGAGAACAGACAATGAATTCCTTGACACTTATTTTACTCCCTCTGCCTTTTCCCCCCCTTCCCTCCTCCCTACAGCCACCACAGCTACCACCAGCAGACCTTCAAGCTCTTGAATCTGGGCAGGGAGTCAGGACACGGGGGAGGGAGAGAGGAGGAGGAGGAGGAATGATGAAAGAAAGTGCAAGTGACTTCCTCGACCAAATAAAAAGCAGGGCAAGAAGGGGGACACAGGCTTCTACTTCTCACCAGCTATTACTGCTGTTAATTAAGGTGTCCTTCAAGCCCTTACGGAAAAGACACTCTGAGGTGAAATAATAGAGAATAAAGTATCTTGGACAAATAGAGAAAATTCTAAGATTAATTTAACATTGCTGCTTCGGCAACTGCATGCATTCAGCTTTTGTCAAGGCAGCCTGGGCCACTAAACCCATTGGCAGTGATGACACAGCTGCAGTCACTGTGAGTTCTGTACTCTATTTTTCCAGACAGAGCTAGTTTCCCCCAGGCTGTAGTTTGCTAACCCCCCTCCCAAGCTCCTGCTCTTCCCAGTTTCCCTCGCCTCTCCAAACTGATGTCTTCTTCCCATTCTCCACACCAAATTCCCAGTTTCCTCATCAGAAGTTGTTTATAGAAATTATGGGAGCCAGGAAAAGAAGTTCTGCAGAGGTGCTTTTCTTTCTAGTACCTTTCTCTTCCCAGCACATTTGCAGGAGTTACTCAGCCCAACTGCATTGCTCCAATGATTGGGGTTAGAGCAGATTAAAAAGAGGCCACTGATGACACAAAACTGCAGCAGGTTCAGCTTCAGCAAATAGCCTCACTGCAGCTGCAGGAGAAAGAGACATAAATTAAAGCAGACAACTACCTTGATTTTGGGCTGTGGTAACATGAAGGCACACTTTATGTGCAGACACAGATTATAGACATGTGTACCACCATATTCCTCCTGGAACTTCCCAAAAAGAAGGCAGAGCAAATGAAAGAGAAAATTATAGGGTCAAAGGAGTGATTTTTAAGTGTCCAGGCTTCTTCAAGCTCTGCAAAAACTAGGGAAGGTATGAACAAAAACACATCAGGAGAAATTTGTAACAGTGTGTATTGGCTGTGGTGCCTGTGATTGCTAATTTCTCTGTCCCCAAAGAGACCACTGGGATGCAAGAACTGCAGTTTCAGCGGTACACTGAGGATGCTGGGCCTGCTCATCCTCCACACAGAACCTTGCAGGGATCCATACAACTGGGAGCTGAACTAGAGAAGGAGAAAGGGAGTGAAAGGGATATTAATGAGAGGCAATAAGGAGTAACAGTCAATCTTCCAGATTAATTAATTTTACATTATTGAACTGCAAATATTTCTATTTTCCTGCATGGCCCTTAGCTGCACTCCTTAGGGTAAGACAGCAGAACCATTAAGAAGCAAAACTGTAAATGATCAAAAAATTATCTCCAGTGAATGAATGAATAATGAGACTAAATTATTAAAACTGCTGGACATGACTCACTAATAGGCTTGACAAACTTGGTATGCACAGAGGAAGAAAAAAGGTAAAATTTTCTCTCCATCTCCCACTTGGGCTTATACTGTCCTGATAGTTAAATTTAAACTAGAGTGAATATCCTAGAAATAAACTCATCAAGAAATATTAGGACTGTAAAATCAAAAGATGCTGTCTTATAAAAAAAATTCTTTAAAAATAAGTGGTTACTTTAAACAGAATGTTATACAAAGCTGGTAATTAACCCAGGACTCCAAAGCGAATTTTTTATTTTATTGCTATTTGCTGCGCTCCTCACACATAAATACAGAAATTCAAAAAGCAGTGAAATAGCATACACAGTCTCCTCTGTTCAAACAGTGATTAGGAAATTGTCTGAACTGCTCACATGTTCAAAACAGACAGGACTTCCCCCATTCATTATTAATAGTGTATTTTCTTATTTGTAACCTTATATTCAGATTCTTAATGGTTGACATGTACTTTTTGATTGTCCATAAAATACACAAAAAAACCCCAGTTTCTACTCAAGTACGAGTGTGAAGGTGAACTGAAATTTAATAGGACTACAATTTGCTGCTACTCAGAAAGCTCTTATATAAATGGTGTGTGAAAAGCAAGCATGATTTAAAAAGCATTTGCTAATATTTGCAATGCAAAAGATCTCAGATTCTTGCATATGAATACCTGGAAACAGATTTGGAAGCATTTAGGGATTTTCACGAATGTCAGCAAATTGTTAACAGGTTTTTATTTTCCTGGAGAAATTTCATGTTTAGTCTTAGCTGTCAAATTTTATACTGTATAAGTTCTACATCTCCAAATAAACATAAAAATATATTAAGCTAGTTAAAAAAATCTTTGCACTTCCAAAGTGCTTCTTATATCTCAGGATCTAAAAAAAGTTTAAACAAACAGTGTGCCTAATCCGAAGGATTGGTTTAAGTGAGGTCACTCAGCACCTTTTAAGTAGATGCTTAGGATATTTTGCCAGAGTGAAAGATAGATCATTTTATGTCAATAGGGTAAGCTCCAACAATTTGGAGTTTCTTCCAGTTTCAGACTGTACATTCTTTGAGGCAGAGAATGACTTTGACCATGTGCCTAAGTAGTAGAATATTGATTGCATAGGGAATTGTGGACATAACTGAGATGAAACAAAGAAAAAGAGAATAGGAAGTAACAAAGACACAATGTTCACCAAGGCAGGATTTGGGTCTGATCATAAATGGTAATTTTTACGTTCATATGACTTCCAAAATTCACAGTATCACAAGTATCACAGTATAGATAAGGCTGGAAAGGACCTTGAAGATCATCTAGTCCAACCTATAATCCAACTAACCTATCCTCTACATCTAGATCACATCACTCAGTACCTCGAGTATCATTCATGCACAAAGTATCTATTTATTTGTGGAGCATTATGGGGACTGTAGACTCATCCATTTTCACATGCCGTTAACACTGCTGCTTTTGATACAACACTATGTTTTGTATAACTCAGAAACACTAGAATATGCCTTTCCAATTGCTGCTCCTGTGTTCTAAAGAAATCTGTGTACCAGGTTTTTCAAAAAGGAATTTGGTTCATTTCTTGGCTCATAGATGTTTTGCAATATCTGTTTCTGTTAAACAGAATTTTCCAACTCTGACATATCAAATCTAGAATAAGTAAACTTGAGAGTTGACTGTGCACTGAATTCAAAGTTTCTGTAGTGAAGGTATCGATCTATGGATACTTAAGTGAATCCTGGTTTTTCTTTCAGCAGCTCATCACTGACTTCGATGATTAGAGTCACTTGTGAACTTCTCTTTGGAGAGAAGGTAAAATGACATTTGTATTTTACACTGACAAAGAACAGCTGTCAATAGGTGTAGTCAAAGATATGCCTAAAAATTACTAGTTTAAGTGATTCTTTTGAGTTTGTCTGCATAATGCTGATTTGCAGTGTTAATGTCCACAGGAACACAGCATGGTAAGTGGATGTTCCTGTTCTGGATATGACTCCTTAAGTCTTTTCACACCCAGACAGCTCAGTGGGAAATGCCAGGGAGTCTGGCTTCAGCCACTGGCTCAGATATCAGGTTAAGCTTGAAAGGTCAAGTCCTGGGAAACCACATTGCAGAAGCTTTATATGTAAATGTAAGCAAAAGGATTCATCTCACCTGACTTCAGTAAGTCTTAAACATTTACTGGAAGATGATTAGATAACAGGTGCTTCTTCTATAATCAGCAGAGACAGACATCTCTACAGACATCTTCACTGGAAGGATTTCTCACTTGCCAAGTGTTCACTGTTAAAGGACTTTGGAAAACTAAGACAGTTAGGCACATCTTTTTTTCAGGTGCTAAAATAGAATCAGCTCCAAGAATGGCAACAGTGTTTTGGGCTTTCCCAAAGATTAAGCTCTTCACATAGACATAGCTAGTGAGATGTACTGGTGCAATAGTGTTTGCAAATGTGAATGTTTCTGAACATTCCTGCTGTAGAGAGATTACATAAATGCTTCCTGAATCATAGCTTATTTTGAAGTGAAGTGTGTACCTTAGCTAATATTCCTAAAAAACCCAACAAAACCAAACCAGCCAAGTTTTTCCTTACATAACTTTTGAAACATCTCAGAGCAGGATGAAGTTATTTTTCCCTTAAAGAACTTGGCAGGATAGTGAAAAGAACTGTGTGGAGGAGGTGAGAAATACCATTTCTAAATGATGAGAAAATCAAGTAAACTATCCACAGTGGCAACCCATATTCAGAGATTCTGGATTATTTGTTACACTAGTCTGAACTGCTGTTCTGAACCCATGATACAGGCAGATCTGTGACTGAAGATAGGACAACATGCAAATATTGTCTATGTTCCACTAGATTTTTAATTAAACTGGAACTTATTTTTGTGCAGTTAGAGTCCGCTCACAAATATTCAAGTAGTTGGGTGCACACTCCTGAGAGTTCAGAGACTGAAAGCATGGTAAGAGAACCTTGCAAGGACTCGGAACATATACAGACCCCTCATAAAAGCTTTTTTCTTCAGGAAGCACCTTATAAATTCAAATAAACACACAAAAGATGAGATAGCTACTCTGGGGAAGAAAGTTAGCTTCACTCAAGCATCACTCAATGGTACCCAGTGACTGTTACTCTGAGGATCAGTCTACAGGTTTGGGAATTAAACTATCATATTTCTGGTCTTGTGTTAGCCAGAGTCCAAATTCCCTGGGCAAAGAGGATTAATATGTACCAACTCCGTGGGACTTCACAGTCCATCCCAGGTAGTCTGAGAGCTACTTAGCAGTGCAGCAGAGATAAGTCTGGCACCAACCCCAATTTGTATGTTTTGAAAAGCTCATAAATACTGTAAGCAATTTCATTGAGAGGACTTTTGCTAATGAGCACAGGACTAATGAATAACATTCTTCTGCTATGTTTTCTGTGTAGAAGCTCAAACTAGTCACCTCAGGCTGTTTTGGGTTTTTTTTTCCTGTTCTTTGCCACCCTGAAGACTAGAGAGCAAACACAGCACATACACTTGAATGAAACACAGAACATCTTAATATAATACATGTAATGTCAAGCACCGCTCCCTCACAGAAAAAGGCAAATTAAAGAGACATAGGGCGAGAGATCATACTTACGATCACTGAACATCAGATGTAGCAAGTACACTTTGTATAAAAGGTGATAGAGAACTGGGGATTGCAGGGAACCTAACCAATGTAATTTAAATAAAGCATTTGCTCCACAGGAATTTATTGATTATGAAGTCAGAGCAAATGGAATTTCCTGGGAGATTTTCCCTACACGTTTAATGAGATACTAAAAGATATTTGAAGAGGGGGGGAAAAAAGGTGGTGCTTTGTTCACTTTAAATTGGAATACCTATATAAATATTAAGATGATGGAATAATAAGCTTCAACACTTCCATCTGTATGAGTGTAATTGTTGCACTGGACTGCTCTTTTCCTGATGAATACTATAGAATGTCTACAGCTATTTACGTATCTCGTACTGCCAGACCTTGCAATGATACAAGACTTAATTCAAGGAGTAAGTTTGTGGCAACTGTCTTTAGTATATAGTGTCATAAAGGCATATACGGTATGAATGCCATTTTTAAAAAATTTAAAATATAATAAAATTAACCTCAGATGTTAATTGTAATCCCCTACTTATTTTCTGATTTAACTGCAAGTATAGTGGTCTGGAAATTACTGATAAATACTGACCATATAACTAGCACTATGCTGTTCTTGTACCTTTTGTACGGAACAAGTTGCAGGAATGGAGTTTTGCCTAAGAGCTGCTCAAATATCATGGACTGCAAAATGAAGCTCTAAGATGAGCCACTAAAGTCTGTAAACCATTATAATGGTACTACTTTGTCTAAATCATAGAGCCTAAAAGGTCTAATAGATCAACACATTCATCTGTCTGCCAGAGAACTACCCATGTTCTGAAACTTTACAACAATTCAAAGAAGAGCAAATAATAGAGATTAATGAGCAAAGGACAACGTAGTTATTGCAGTGGAGTTGATTTCTGAAACAAAACAGAATTTAGCAGCTAAATAAAGTGGAAGCTAATAACTCCATCATTATTACTATGCAAAGGCAAGTAGCAACTGTGTAATTTAACTAGGTCCATTATGCAACCTTTTTCTAATTTATTCCTGATCTACTAAACTAATCTCTGTTTTTTAGAGGGTTTTAAAATGATTTAAATGGATTAAAAATGCAGCTGAAAGCCAGGATTATTTAAGGAATGGAGAACAATAGGAAAGCATGACAAGGAAAGATCAGCCATTTGACAATGAAGCAACATCCTGAGCCTGAAGCACAATACTATTGAGTAAGCATCTGAGAAAATGTTTTATTTCTTCACCCAGGATGCATTCTCTTTCCTTTTTCTCCTCTCCTCCCAGGAGTGGACTTTGGTTTGGAGTGAATTTAGAGAAGTTTAACTTGGGATTTCCTAAATGGGACCAAGAATTCCATTTGTTATGGAATTCTATTTGTTATGTAGCTCTGTAATGTCCTACATTTATATTGTATACTGGATGGCTCAGTTTCATCCCACTTAAATATAAATAAGCAGCTACCCATGGACTTTAGGACCTCTAAGTGTCCTTACAGTCAATGAAGACAGACACTCAAGCAGCTGACAATTCGGAAAGTCAAAATACAGCTCACCTTCTGGAGAGCTCTTATCCTCCACTGAATGTAAAGGAAACATAAAATGGATGCACTTAACATAGGTGCTTAAAGCTAGGTGGGAGGTTTCCCATCCAACTTAGCCTGTTCTTCTTTTACAACTCCTCCTCCCTACCAGAAGTGGAGGCTCAAAACGTTCTTCTCTCCACAATGTTTGTTATATGTGTTTCAAAACCTGCTCGCACCACTGTTTTCAAGGCAGTATGAGCAAGGGTGTTTGTCTTGCTACAATGCAGGCTGCCTCAAAATACAGTCTTATTATGTAATTACCAGAAAAAAAAATATTTGTCTATCCAATAATCATGGTGAAATTATGCAAGTCCGAAGATTTTTAATTTTCAAAGACACTATGGTGCTTATCAGGATATAAGGAATTTTCACCTTCTTTCTTGATCGCATTAAGCAATTGCAACACAGAGCAGTACAGCACTGTCAGTTCATCTGGTGCAGAATTTCAATAACAAAAGTCAGGCACTTTTGAAGATTTGGAAAATATATTGAAAGGCTATATACGTATTTGAAACTAACACCATTTCATTTAGGCATGAAAACCAGTGTTTCTCTTTTATCTAATTTCCTGCTCCTTCTACTAGTGATTCAGTTCGAGCTCCTTTCTGTTAGGAAATGGCAGTTCTGTAGTTCAGCAGAGCAAAAAGTAAGGTAATATTTTGCCAGTTTTGTTGGAAGAGCAATATAGTAGCGCTATTCCTAATGAGGAACATACTCATACTCTGACTTTAAGAAATTAATGAAAAATAAAAAATCCCATTCTGCCCGCTGTTACATTTGTACAATCCTTAGTACAGTCATCTCTCTTGCACTTCACGCCCCCCATATTGCGGCTTCAGATCTTAGCGGCATGATTTTTTAGCGATGTAGGAGACCCATTTCACAACTGCACATGCATGACCTGTCACTGCAGTGGCGGCGGCAGCTGCCACGGCAGCGGAACAGGCGGCAGTGGTGGCACGGGCAGCAGCGGGGGCGGTACGGGCGGGGGCGGCGCAGCCGCCATTCAACACAGAAGTTGGGCTACACGGATCCCAATTAAGACCGCGGGTCCATGTTATAGGACACCCGACTGTAATTAACAAGAGCTGTTATGTGCTCACCTAAAGATACAACCAAGTCCTCCTGTGGGGCTGAATCTACTAAAAAGCACCAAGTTTCTTCAAATTTATTCAAGTTTCTTCAAAATTACAGGAATAATTTAGACTCATACATTTCAATCATGCTCTGTGTAAGAGATCCCAGTATACTTTCTTACTTGGTGGACAACAGAATTAGAGATGGGTCTGACTTAGAGCCCCAGACAAAATGCAACTATTTTAGAAAGGTTCAAAACACAAACCTGATCTGGAATGAATTCAGTTGTCCCTCACAAAAACAGACATTCCTAGTCTCATTTCTTCCTTCAGAATAACCTGAAAAGTGAATAATTCTTTAGAACACTGCAATTCTTGTCTGTATAACTGAATTTCTGATAGAAAAAAAGTCTGGCCTGACAAAGTTATTAAATCATTATTTGATGATCACCGAAGTCACTCGGTGAAGTGAAGAACTCACTGAAGAAGAAGCCTTTGGGTTTTCTTTTTGTGTTTTGGGACACCTGACTTTTGTTGTTCTTCATTTTTGCTTAGTCTAACATTTATTGTGGTATATATGTATATATATACATGTGTATTCGGGGTGAAATTGTATATAATGTGAACATTTATATACTGAGCTTATATTTCTGTTGGAGAAATATACAACTGATGACTATTCTTACTCTTCCGAGAAATGCCAGTAACAAATGTCAGGCTGCAGTTCAATGAATCCTCTGCTATTTTATCAAAACAAAACACTGAAAACAAGCAAAGAAAGTACAATAGGATAATTTTTTACAGTTTATCCTGAGGTCAAAAATATTGCAAATGTTGGTGTTTGACTTTTGCATCTGTCGTAATCTTATGCTGAAATACCATTCAAATGTCAATAACATTTTGCAAAAAAACATGAAAGAGATATTGTAAATAATCACACTGAGAGGAAATAGCATACTTGAAACTGGAAATTCCTTTTTTTCTTCCAGGCAGTTTTCTCAGTTTATTTAGATGTTAAAGAGATCTATTGCCTTTTAAAGTACAGTCCTAATAGCTGGGTTCATTTAACTGCCCTTTTCCCACACATATATGTTTTTGCAGACTAACACCTACTGATAACACTTTTCAAACCCTTGAATCCTTTCCGATTCTCATAGTGCTCTTCTGTCTTCATCTCTGGATTATGGTCACAAAGCATGAAGCCTACTGGAATAAATATAGTATGTGAGTGCAAGTCCACAGGTTTCACAGCTGTTTGATCATATGTGTAGATCCCCAAGTTGTGTTTACTTAAAAAAAGCCCACTGAGTTAAGGCTTCTCTAAAAATTGGCTATTGTTTACCAAGGCAAATTGTCTTTTAAACCTGATATATCTGAATAGGATTTGAAAGGAGTGATAATAGAGGGAGTGAATGAATGAGTAAGACAGGCATGGGCACATATTTAAAGTGAGGCACACACGTAAGCCAAAAAACATACCAATACACAGGCACTCTCAGGTGATGTTATTGACACCACTCTAGTAAAGCTTTTACTTTTACCTTTGCTACATTAAACCATGTTTATTTTTTCACAAGTACTACCTTTTGTTAGATGTAGAACATCAACTATGAAGAACTAGTAGTTTCCAAAAGAGAGAATTTGGGAAGGGGGAGTTTGCTGAGTTTTGGAAAGGGGTTGTTTGTGTATTTATTTTCTTACAACTGGCAAAACTCCAACATCTATTCTCCAGAAATTTCACAAGAAACATTCATATGGGCAGGAAATCTACTGGCAAGAAATGGCAGATGAAAGAGCTATGCTGAATGAGAGTTTTGCACCTGCACGTGGCCTAAGTTGGAGAACATGCTATTAATACAATAACAATAGCATAATCAGTAGGATGCACAATCATCTACCAAGAAGATTACATTTCGAGACTCCATGGACAACTTAGGCATTAGTGCAAAACAAGGAGGTGAATCAATTTCAAGTGTGCACTAAATAGAATGGGGAAAACAAAATCCCACACTTAAGCAATTCCTATCAGGCTAGCACATTTAAAGATGAGAAGTGTGTAACTGAGCCCCTACCAGTCTATTATTTGGAGGTCCAAAGACACAAGTGGGATTACAGAGAGGGTTGCCCAGTAATGAGGGGTCAGAGAAATCCTGTTTCAGACCCATTCACTGGATTCTGTTTTATTTTTACTTTATGGAGAACCATTTTTTCCCCTCGGGATCATTCAACTTAGCCTGGAATAAAGCTGTTCAAAAAGCTCCTATGGAACACTTTTTGGGGTCAGGATTTGGTAAGTCATTGAAATCAAAACGCATACCAAAATATATCAACAAAGTCTCAAAACAAGTGTTGTCCCAGTTTTGAAATCTGGACGCCCTGAGGTCTTTAGTTCAAAGGTAGGCTACTCCGTGGGCCATCCTGCAATGACAGGTCATCAATCCTCTACCCTAGCAGTAATAAGCTCGAGCAATGGTCTGCCAGCCAGAGCCCTGCAGGCTTCCAGAAGAACTTAGCCAAAATCCAACTGTCCCTGAATAAAGTTTAGATTTCAGTCAACTGCCAAGGTCTCTCTGACATTTGCCAAACAGCTTTGCTTTTGAGACTGGTTTCATCAGCTTTTCTGTGTAGACATGCATATTTTTTTCCAAATAAATCATTTCACCCCAAAGAAACCATTTTATTTACCTCAGTAATCACCTAGATCACACAAAATGGTGTACAATCCCTGTATTTGCCATGTATATCCCATCATGCTGCTTCTGATTTCAGGTATGGAAAGCTTATTACAGACTTTAAGGATGTGCAGTTCAGTCTTTCCAAGATGACCAATGCCTCTACAATGCATACAGTCCCCTCCTTACTGAATTTCACCCTGAGTGGTTTCTAAGCAGCCACAAGGAGTTAATGCTCACTACTTCCATTGGCGAGAAGGTTGAGACCCAGCCAATGTTGTTTATGAGCAATTTTGGTTCCTTCCTACTGGGATGTGAAGCACCATGAAAAAAGAGAAAACGGAATTGTGAAGAAATTACTATGTATTAAAAACAGTAATACAGAAATCCATATGGCTATCTCTTATATAAATATTATGGTGTATGAACACAGAACATGCAACAGCAATCATAAGAGCCCTGCTGAAACTTTGCACTACCATGGTACATGAACTGCTATCCAGCCAGACTTGCTGCCCAGCCCAAGTTTTCCTACATGATAGATAGATTTGCCTTCATTGACAGTCATAGGAGCAACTTACTCATCCAGAATATACTCCACCAGAAGGCTACAATATGTACTAAGCATGGCCCATGAACTGAGAAGGGACAATGAACCAACATCCCTAGAAAATCACGTGGTGATCTTTTTTTTTTCTACTCCTACAGACACAAAGGTTTAGGGGCTGACCTGCAGTGGTTTATTAATACATTTACTGAGCAAGATTTTTCAATGGTCTCCATCCTGGGTAAACCACTGCTTTCCTCTGAATAAGACTTTTACCATAGTCTTTAAAGACAGCTAAATCAACATAGTGTGCATCAGTATATATCGGCAGCAATGTTTTCTGAGGTTTGTTTTCTCTCTTATTCACCGTAAAATCCATTGAGTTGCAAGGAATACCAAGTAGCAAAAGTAATTTTAAATTGCATGTTTATTATTTTAATGTCATTTGAACAACTAACCTATAAACTTTATCATTTTGCTATTAGAAAGAAGAAATAAAAATTATATAAAACTTGTAAAGAATCACAGAGTTCTCTTCCAGATTGCTGACAGCCAGTAAATGCCTCAAAAATCTTTCCCACTTCTTTACAGAGACTAAAATTCATCAGTCTGTGAACTGAACTATAAAATCAGCATAACTGCCCCAAAACGAACACACTTTTTCAGGCTGGCACTGGGTCCTGAAAGGTATTCACCATTTTGTAAAACAAAGCAGCCATCCATCATCTTTTTTGTTTCCAGATAATAAAAGGAAAGTCTCATTTTGTGACTATAAAAAAAATGCTAAAGTAGTACAGCTGTAAGCAGAAATCCGGTCCACTTGTGGTTTAAGGAGCTCCACGCCTACTGTACATAAAATAATACACTGGTATCATTAGCATAGACAACAGCTTGTTTTCAATTTGGCTGCAGATAATGAAATTATCCTTCAAATTACCATAAAGTGGAACAAATAAACACAAAAGCAAACTCTTTTTCTGTTTTTTTTCCCTTCAGCAGCGCTGGCTTTCAGCTATTTAGAATAAAAGCAAAGCTTCTGTTTTTCCAGAGCTCCAGTTTGACCTCAAGCAGATAAAGAACATGAAATGACAAACACGCAGCAAAGAGTTACTGTGTCCTTCCCCCCCCCGGCCTCTGTTTACATTAGGAAATGTACCCGGGGAGGAGGGAAGGGGAGGCAGGAGGGCTGCCTTTCAGCGCCGCGCTCAGCTCCGTTGGCTCCGGCTGGAGCTGGCCCCTGTTTCTGAGTAAGCTTACTCCACTCCAGATGTGCCGCGGCTCCAGCGTGGCTGCCATGTACAGTAAATCGGCATCTGAGGGCTCGTCAATCTGTGGGGTAGAGCAATTGCGGTCTCGCCAGGCCGCCCCACTGGCACAAACAGAAATTTGCACCGCTGAACTGGAAAAGGAGGAGGAGGAGGAGGGAGAGGAGGGAAAGGGGCGACAGGGAGGGATGGAAGGAGGCAAGTAACGGGAGAGCAGTATGTGAAAGTTGAGGGGCTGGAGGGTGTCCGCTCCCGGGAGGAGAAGGGGGAGAAATAAACACTAACAGCCAACTGAGGAAATGTTCTTAATGCATTTGTAAATTTACTTGTAAATGTTTTACACTTACAGAGAAAGGGAAATGCTGCATATCATTTGGCAATGTTGGCTGTCTATAGGTCCCTGTGGATTTACTAGTTTTGTAACCAGGGCAAGAGAAACATAAAATACCTGGGAAAACACAGCCAATTAGTCATTACACGTAGATTGTAAAAACAAGAGAGAGAGAGGCAAAGACAGAGAAATAAATGCCTTTAGCAAATTGAGTCACTCTTGTTTATGTCCCTGCAACACCAGTGAAAAGCAGAGGCAACGATGCCTTCTAATCAAAGAGCAACTGCAAACCAGTCAGTGCTTCCATTCAAAATCCTCCAGGATTTCCTGACACTCACAAGATTTACCTATTTGCTGTCACTGTAAAAAACAAATTGTTTCACTAATCAGGCAGTTTGCTTTGGACCCAACCCCAGTTGTATGAACTCCAATTTGGACGTTCATTTCTGATCTCCTGCCGCCTACGCAGCCGTTGCTAACTGAGTTTTAATAGGATGAGAAAACGATCTTTTATAGTGGGTTCAAATGAGCTACCCAGCTTCAGGCTGACTATAGCTGTGTTTTCCTAATCACCATTTTTTAATAGGAATTTTGAGGTGGAAAATGCCTGCTCCCCCTCCGTTCTCTTACAACAGTGCCAAATCTAGGAATGTAAATAAGTGTTAAATTCAAACACAAAACAAAAATGGGTCAGATTAGTGTAATCGAGTCATAGTTAAATTTAGGCTGATTTTATTTGCAAATGTGCACTTTAACAGCAGTTCTATACAGCATCTCTCTGTAGAATGAGATACTTCATTTATTTATTTTTATTATGGTTGTGTCTGAAATTCTCAGCAAAGAATCCCAGTCCCATTGTGCCAAACACTCTAAAGGATAAGCTATGTATTTTAAAGATTATCCTTTGCCAGAGACGCTACCCTCAGAATGCCATGTGAGGCAAATGGCAGCTGTTCAATATTTTAAAAAATTGTGACTCGAAGGTGAAAAATCATGAGGGGTAAGATTTTTCAAAGGTTATGTACAGCATTCTTTTCTTGTCTCCTAATTTGTGAGTTTTCAAATACACTATAAGATTATGAAAGTTTCTTTTTTAAAGGGAATGCTCTAATTCTTGCAGTATCCCTTGACTGAAGGAATGAAAGCTTAAAAAGCTGTAAGGCTTGGCAATGCAACATACAGTTCCCTCTATGGGACTTGATTGTCCTTAGCATTCCATTAACAGGATGGGGTAGTAAACTCTCTTCTCTCTACGTAAAATTGATCCTATAAGGTCTAAGGTGCTCTGATTCTGATCACAAAGAACATATATAATGATATGCAATTAAATAATTAAAGTAAATATGATTACTTCTATGCATAAAGTTCATACTGGATTTTCAAACACTGGAGGCATTAATATCATTATCTTAGATGCAGGGCAATAAGGAAGCTCAACAAGCCCCCAGCAAGTAGGCAGAAATGCATCTGCCACTGAGAACAAGTCCTTGCAGAAATACACCTGTCACATTACTAGCTCTTCTGTGAGGACCAGAAGGACACACACTGCCTCCCACTTCTTCTCATCCCAGTGTCCAGCCCATGCCCCAGCTACCCCCCAAGACAGTTCTCACCATTGCTTTGTGCCTTGTAGAGTCATTTACAGTAGGACAAAATGGACGTAAAACAAGCAAATCGAATCAGGATGGCATGACTAGGATCAAAATCTCCTTAAAACCTGACTCTTTATGGGCAGGCCAAAGCACTGGTAAATGTACAACAGGGACTTCCCTTACACTGACAGAAATATGAACTGGGTGATTGAACAGGTGTTTTCAACAGCCAGCATTTCCACTCAGAAAGGCAACACAGGCGGGTCTCATTAGACAGTAGTCAAATTTATTGAGGAATGTGACTTTTCCCACCCCATGCTGAATGAGTGGCCTAGGGGAAATGTGATACTTAGAGGACACCAAGAGCAGCACAGTACTTAGCTCATCCACCACAACAATGGCACTAATTTGAGAATAAGTGAGCGTAAAGCTGATAATAGTTGTCTGTAAAGAATCATGTATAACGGTAAAATGATATCAGACAATGCTAAGTGACCATGGAGGAATGTATCTAGAAGCCAGGACAAAAAATGTGTGAAACATGAAGAGGGTGTTGAAACTGAATGGGTGAGAGAGATAGGAACAGCAGAACAAATACTAATGCATTCACTCTTCAGAGAAGTCCCTCTTAGTATTATGCTCCTAACTCACAGCAACGGTGCTATTCTGCTCTAATACTTTAGTCTGAACCATGTTTTCACAACATAGAGTCAAGTCCTTGTTTACATGGGTATCGTAAGTGCTGACAGCCTCAGGTTTAGTGGTCAGAAAGGAAAATTTCCTTGACAATTGTTAAAAAGGAAATATGCAAAATTAACCCATAATCTTATTAAAATATGGTAATATCTTCTTTCTTTAAATGCTCAATTAATGCAAATTGTCCTCTTGCAAGACAGCCGGTACTAATAAGTCAAGAAAAATTGCTTGCAAAATAAATCATGGTTCATATTTCCAACAATAACTGCCTTTTATTCGTGCATTAGAATCTTGGATCTACTATTTTCTTTGGGTTTTCTTCTATACACATTCCAATGCACCTGCCAACTGAAAAAAGGACAGTACTGTCCAGCTATTGTGTGGGCAGATGTTGTGTAAATTTCCACAAGAGATTCTGCCAAGCTTTCCTCTTACATGGACCTCTGACACCTGCATTATTTGGAAGGATCACTTTCTGTATCAATGAATTTCCCTGAGGGACTGAGGAAAGATGAGCAACAGAGAACCTGGCTGCAGAGCAATCCTGCAGAGTAGATAGTAATAAAATTACCCTTCTCTATTTGAGCAAAATGCAGCAGCCCCACGTTCCAAGGAAGGCAGAAGTGGTTCACCTCATGCATCTCCTAAAAAGGTGGAGATTAGCACAAGTCTGTTTAGTATCCTGTCTACAGTCATTTAAAAATGCAGTAAAAACTAAATAAACTGAAAGAATAGACTATGCTGTAATTGAAATTGTGTATAAGATAAAGGGCAAATCTGGAATTTCTGTTGATAAACGAAGTACCAGCAATTCCACTGGGCTTATATATGCCAAATGTTTAACATCCCAGTAGCATGCTCTTTATGATGCCTTTGACACCTGCAGAGAAATTACATCAAATCTGTAACAGCAGTATTAGGTAATGCACCAGAGTTCAATGTTCAAAACATCCTGTTCTTTACATAGCCTCCTGTCTTACACAAAAGCAGTTAAAAATAATACAGCTTGTTCTAGAGCCAGATTTACAAGCTCATGTTCCTAGACTTTGTAAGGCTCATCTTGCAAGGCTGTTTTGTTATACTTGTGGACTAGGAAAGAGGAGGTAGGAGAAGGCACAAGCAGGAGGAAAGATTTGTGAATGGATTTAACATCAAGCTTTCAGGGGAAAAAAATCACTCACTTTGCATTTAAGAAAATTAATCTACTTTTCTGAAAAGTAATAGAGTATTAATAAGAAGTGAAACTTGTAAGAATGATGCAGATTTTGAGCTCATCAATTCTTTGCAATGCTTAGAGGAGAGGAAGCTTGCCTCTTGAATTTCACACTAGAAGGCTCCAGCTAGTTTCAGTGATGAAACAAAAAAATTAATTGGGGGGGGGGAAGGAAAGAATGGCTCTTGCTGTGTAACATGTACATTGTAATAACCTCAGTGCTGCTGTTACAAAACTACACAATTAATAAGCCACTCCTTACTGGGATCCTGTGTTCCTGTTGTTGTTGAGAGAAATTTGAGCAGAACGATGCAATTCACCAGTGCCTTTATGTTCTTGTCACATTCATGAGTTCTATGACCAATCTCTTTGCAATCAAGATGTGAAGCTATAATTGATTCCTTTATTCTTGTTTGCACAAGCTGTTGAGATCTGTGCTGTTCTTTTAGTCTGTTTATGAAACACTCATTTTACACTGGAAAGCAGAATATTAATAGTATGTTGAACTGAGAATAAAGGACCTGGTTTAGCACACCAGTGAAGTCTGCTATCAAATCCTGACATTTGAAGTACTTCTTGGGCACAGATTGTATTTACAGTTACCAAGTTATAAAAACTGCAAAGACTTTCATTCCTGCTTAATAAAGTATTTTGAGATCACAGATGAAAAACACCAGGAAAAAACCAACAGTTACAGTTATACCCTGTTGTTTGCAACGAACGGGACAGGCAACGGCCCTCGCAAAACACTAACCTCGCAAAGAAGTGCAGGTCGTTAATATGCATGCAGGCCACACCCATTGCCCCACCCCCCCCAGAACTCCGGAGGCNGTGACTCCGGGCCCTCCCTGTGGGGCCGGGCCAGCGCCGCCCCACAGGGAGCTCTGGCACTGCCCCTCGGCAGAGCAGAGGCACTGTGCATGCCTGAGCCGCAAAATTTCGCAAATGGTGGAATAAAAACTGCGATAAATTCACATCGCAAATGTGCAGGGTCGTAATGCAGAGGTCGCAATAGAGAGGGGGATTCACTGTATTTCTACAAAAAATTAACAGTGCTGCAGAATGAGGCACTAAATCACAAACAAGCTGAATTTCATACATTCATTGAAGGGTCTTTAGCTTATACCAGATCAGATTTGAGCCCAGCTAGTCTGTCCAAACACCTACATACAGTCTATTTGTAATGGATCCCTCATAAAGCTCTTCCTCTAACTTCCTGTGAATAGCAATATTGCACAGAGGAAGTG
This sequence comes from Pitta sordida, assembly GCA_013390025.1. Lineage (NCBI taxonomy): Eukaryota > Metazoa > Chordata > Aves > Passeriformes > Pittidae > Pitta > Pitta sordida. Next base: position 52,624 of record WEKX01023902.1, on the reverse strand, counting down.
GAAGTTGAAGAGCCTTGCAGAGGCCAGATGGAAAATGTGATAGGAAACTGAAAAAAACATTTAGTGTTTTCATATATGTATATTAATTACACTTAACAAAAGTTTATTTCCACTCGTATCTTTCCCTCAGTTCTTTTACCCAGAACTTTTCATTCTTGTACTAACACTTACATACTGCAATGGCTTCTATGAATAACAATAATAAGAGTTTGGTGTCAGTTCTATTATCAAAGGCAGCAAAAAGCCTTATTTTATGTAGAGGAAATAGGCCAGAATCAATAAAGATATAACATGTTGCCTTTATTAAATCACTGGAACAAGACTTCTCATTTAATTTTTACCAAAGTGCAGTTCCCTTTACTGGGATTCTCTAGCAATTTTTATCAACATTTTCTCTGCAGGAAATACATAGTGGACAAACTCCAGATCTCCGAAAGAATGACAAAACAGAGTGAAATACAGGGTCTCCCACAAGAATGCTAAGGACTTCATCTCTCATTGACCTGGGAAAGACCAAACAAAATTTACACACTGCCCAAACCCAGACTGGGGTCTGGCATTTGAGTAATCCTAGAGTATTTTATATCCATCTCATTCCTGCTTCTTTTTTTTTAAAGCAGGCTAAGCTCAAAAGATCTTACTTGTACTGACACATCAGCTGATTTTGAAGTTCTTATTTTGTGTTGTAAATTGTGGGGAAAAAACCTGAGCATTTTAAGTCTGTAAAATCAAATTATTCTGAATTGTTTGCCTTTCATACTTACTGGTCACTAAAGATTGATGTTACCCTGTAATTCCTTGCTGATGAACACATTTCTCTGAATGCTTAATTTGTGAGAGATTTACACTGTAAAAACATTATCTACACATTGCACTTGATTCTCTCTAAATCAATTAGATATGCCTTTTTAGGCACGTTTCTGTTGGAGGCTGCCAGAAGAGGGTTTTCTTTTTTACCTGAAATGGGGATTCCAAAACCACATCACCTCTGAGAAGCCACAGGATGGTTTGGAAATAAACAGGTCTTGGAAGGGCAGCCCCCTGTATAATTGAAATGCAATTTAAGGGGTCTTCAGAGGAATTTCTTGAATCCTGGAGGAGGCCGATCAGCAATCTGACCTCCAATAAAGACAACAGAAGGAAGCTCTCTTTGAAAGGTAGAGGAAAGTTTTTTTATTTTGAGAAGCATTCTTAGGTGCCCTGTGTTGACACAGTGCAGACTTATCTCCTGAGGTCCAGACAAGTCTATGTTATTGATTGTGCCAATACATATACCTCATGCCATTCTCACTGCCTTTATCTCAGTATGGAAGGAGTCAAGTAGAGCAAGTGAAAAACAAAACAAAACCCTACCTAACGTAAGGTTTATCATTAGAAATGTTCTAAGGGAAGTCTCCCTGCATATATATATATGAAGTTTAGGAATTTTACTGGTTTGTTGTTCTCTGGAAACAATGAGGCTGTCAACAAAAACTGTATTTATAAACCGAATGATACATGAACAAGCAGATAATTGTGTTTGCAATAATGCATTTTGTGAGCAAAATGAGGATGTGTATATAAAGGTATATATGAGTCATGATGTTCAAAAAAGACAAATGGTAAGTCCTGCATCTGGGATAGTCTAGAGGCCAACTGACTAGAAAGCAGCTTTGCAAAAGGGTCCTGGGGCTCCTGGAGGACAAACTGAACATGAATCAGCAGTGCATCTTTACAGCATTAAAAACCAACCTCATACTGGGCTGTTTTATTAAGAAAATAACCAGCAAGTCAAGGAAGTGATTATTTCCCTCTACTCAGCACTTGTGAGACCACATCTGGAGTACTGCATCCAATTCTGACAAACTGGAGCAAGTAAAGCTGAGGGCCACCAAGGCGGACCAAGGGCTGGAGTACGTGACTTGAGAGGACAGCTGAACAAGCTGTGTTCATTTGGCCTGAAAGAGGAAGAACTGAAAGAGTGTCTCATCACCATTGTCACAACCTAAATTATTCAACAAGTTTATATTAGTACACAAAATTTCCTCTGTTAACATGGCTAACCTATCTTCAATCTTACAACAGAAACAAGAATACATTCTCTGTGAGTACACAATTTGTAGGATAAAGTAACCCACTGATGGGGCAGAGTCTGACTAAAGAAGACCTGTACTCAGGAACCAACCAGCATGCCTCAAGTAAGCCAGAGTAATGCAATAAAATAACCAAATCCATTCAGATTACAGTAAAAAATTCCCATGACTCAACCACCTCCATAGCCTGTCAGCTTTTACCTCCTACCTTCACAGCCCTAACACTAGAGCCGAAGCTGTTGGATACTTCAATTCAAACATTGTGGTTATAGTGGCCCCTCCAAGCCTAGACCTTCCATGAATCCTGCTTTAATCTTCTCCTGAGAATGTGTGTATTTTTTGGTAGGAATTTTGGTTGTCTATATTTGGAAAGTCTCACCCACAGTCTTTAGCTGACTAAAGGAAGCCAACAAAAATGCAAGATGTAGTGGTTACTAAAGCTGAAATCCTCCTTCAATATGACTGTTCCATATGTATTTGTGCACTGTTTTACCAAACCTATAGGAACTCAGTCTTCTTTTTTCATTTATAGGGAAGGGATGAGAAAGAGGCCATTTCTACACAATTCCCCAGATATACGTAATCTGCTGCAGAGTACATCATCAATAAAGCATTTTACAATTTATTTGTTTCACTCAGGGCAGCTGGTCAGTCATGTCTCTCTGGGGCATGTCAACTAATACTTATTATTTAATATGCTTAAAATTTCTGAATACTACTGTCTTGTCCCTTCCATTTGTATTACATTACATATGAGCAAGGAAGTAGATTTGTATTATACCATACAAATTTAAGGGAAAAAATACTTCTGACACATTAGTAAAGGACTGAGCAGAACTAATGGTTATAAAAATCCTGATAAACCTTTGTATAAAAGGTTGTGTTTCATACTGGTAAAGGAGCAGGCTAAGAATAAATCTGAATCATGCTCATGTGAGGTAAAATTAGTGAATGACAACCAAAGAAAATGTATTAAAAGCAACGATT
>WEKX01023902.1:5827-47079 GCA_013390025.1 Pitta sordida | reverse complement strand
TAGACTGTCTCCTCTCTGCTGTGTGGAGCTCCCAGCAGATATCAGGGAGGTTAAAGTCTCCTGCAAGAATTAGAGCAGCCGACCTTGAGGCTTTCTCCAGTTGCTTAAAGAGCAATAGGTCCACCTCATCCTCCTGGTCAGGTGGTCTGTAACACACTCCGATCAGAATTTCAGCTCTATTGGGAATTCCTCTAACCTTGACCCAGAGACTCTCTACTTGTTCGTCCTTGATGTCAAGCTCTATGGTGTCTAAGGTTGCTTTGATATATAGGGCCACTCCTCCACCTCTACGTGCTCTCCTGTCCCTTCTAAAGAGTGTGTAGCCTTCTAGTGTGGCACTCCAATCGTGCGCCTCCCCCCACCATGTTTCAGTAACAGCAACTATGTCATACCTTTCCTGGTATACCATGACCTCCAGTTCTTCCTGTTTGTTGCCCAGGCTGCGTGCATTAGTGTACATGCACTTTAACTGTGTTGTTCCTGCTCTTCAATTCACTTTAAGCCTTCTGACTTTGTTACTTTAATACAAACCAATTACATAATCTAGCTTCATGACTGCTAGTGGGAAATAAATTTTACTGACACTTCAGATTTTGAGCATTTCAAACTTTTCCTCTGATTTGAATCTTTGAAATCTTTTAAATAAACTTGTTATTTTGATATCTCAATCCTACAGCAAACACTTTCTCCTTCATGACATTTTACTCTTAGACTGGTCACACCTACCATAAACTTCACTTCAGGACTGGGTTTGGCTTTATTGTTTTGGGTTTTTTTAAAAAAAAAAAACCCTTGTCATTCTGCAGCTGTGTAACACATAACAATACAGGATGATAAACACTGCACAGCTGAAGCTGAAAACAAGTTGAATTAATGGAATAAAGTGGAGGTGGTGACACTTTTTTAACACAGAAAGTCATGAGATATTTTAATATGTTTTACACAAAAACACAAAAAAAATCCATCATTTTTCCCTAAAGAATCTGTGGTGCAAAATTCATTCCCACTGGAGAACATATACACACAAAAAATCCTAACCTCTATTTCATGATTTCATGAATGCACACAAAGTGGGAAAATATATATTTAAAATTATTCTAAGATTATATTCCAAAATCTCTAAGAAGTAGCAGCCCTCCATTCTGCTGCTAAAGTCCTCTCTATTGCTGGTGGCTGCTGGAAATTAAAGAGTTAAAATGGAGACACACCCCCCCAAAAAAGAATAAAGCATATGTTATATGCAGTACATTACTTGCTCACTGGGCTTTCCAGGGGCCAGTGAAGGTTGGGAACCACTTCTGCAAAGGAAATATATATGGTGTCAAATTATTGACAGTCCTGTGTGTCAGCTCTATCTCTGCAACTGATTAGCACCAAAATGACTTTGGCTTCACATAGTTTCTTACAAACATTATTTAGTCAAGCTTCAAAATTTAAGTAAGCAACACTGTTATCCTCAGTTTGCAGACGAGTTCTAAGTGAGACAGGGTTAACAGCTACTGGAAGGGGACACATTAAAGGAGCATCAGGAGCTGGAATAAAATTCAGTTTACCAAACCTTGCCTGCTTAACCATAATGTCCACAATCTAAACCACTTAAATTTAAAAACAATAAAAATAAAAATTAAGCTCCTTCTCTGAAACCATGTCCTCTGAAGCAATTTCTGATACATAAGTAAGCATTGTAATTTTTTAGAGCTACTGTGCACCTGCAGCTTCCAAATACATAGTTTCCAAAGGTCAGCTACTTATCCTAATTTTTCCAAGCCTCAGCTTAAGTCTTTCAAAACATGGAAAGAATAGCTACGTGTCTCCTAATCTTCCTGCCTGCTAATGTCAATGAGATTCTTTTCTTTGACTTCAGGAGCTGTTAGGCTTTCCTCCCATAACCTTTTCCTTCAGTTTTGGAGTGCAATTGTCTCCATGTGGATAAATGCCTTCAAGAGAAACTCGCATGTTGAGAGTCACTATCTAATCATTACGCCCCATGCAACACACAATGCAAACAGTAAAAAGGACAAGCAAATAAAACAGCATAAAATTAAAGAATAATAAAACAGTACAATCATCCTAACAGCAATGGTTGGAAATTCTTCTTGGAAGCTTAATTGTTCCTGTGGCACAGAAGTTAGGAGGGATTGTTCTGTGCCATGATGGTGTTGCCCAAAACCCCATTCTATTTAAACTAACAGAGCTGGCTAAATTATTTGGCCTTGTGTTCTCCTTTAATTGATTGTTTAGTTTAAAGGGAGGATTAAAAAGGCTGGCTGGGATCCAAACTCAATTGCCTGCTGCTATGACAGAAAAAAGTACTGATGAGAATATTTCTCTGCAGAATGAAATGTGTATCTCCTGGGCTTTTAGCAATAGCAGAACAAGTTTACATTTCTGTCTCTAATTCGATCCTGTCCGCTAAGTCATTAACAGTTCCTTGATCCTTTATCTTATTTATTGACACTTGTAATATGAACAGCATTTCTTCACCTACTGTCTTTTTTATTTGATTTTCTAAAAAATGGCACCAGTGCAGTTTCAGAGCATTTCCTCTGCCGAGCAGTGGTGTTTCAGTCACATGTGGGTACTCTCAGACACCAGCTATCATTTAGGGCCATCAGGGACAATCTGGGGAGCCAGAAACTGGGTCAGTGTAAATGAGGCACAGCACCGTGTGACCTCAGGATCATCGGGTAGATTTGCACAAGGATGAAGATCTGGACATGTCACTGTTTCCAGTTAAAATTACATTCTTCCCCTACCACACACTGGAAAATTAGAGACTGCGGATCTTTCTAAACATGCTTATGGATGTCAAAAACCCTTTTATAATGCAGGGAGGGCAGGGGAGGAGAGGTTTCTTCTAAAAGGATGCATAGGATGGGATTGGAAGTGCCAGCACTTTTGCCCCCTCGTTGTCACTGTCACATTCCTTTCCCAGGCCTGGATGATGAGGCAGTCTGTGAGCCACACTGGCTGGGAAGGATCACATTGCTGAACAGGGATGGGAAAGGGAATGTGGTTTCCTGAAAGGTTTCCAGAAAGTACATGGGAATGGAACTCTTGAAAGAGACATGGAGCTGGAAGCACTTCCCTTCTGAGAAATCACTTCCAATCTGCTCGCTGGGCCAAATGTAATAACAGCTCTGACATTATTAGTACAAGGGGGAGAAAAGTCATTCTTTTAGCTTGCTGCTGTGATTTCTTCATTTAGAAGGCACACCTTCTTCGAGACCTGGAAGTCATGTGGCTTAACATGTAACCCTGCTCACAAGGGATGATTCTTGGGAGCATCTCTACAAGCACTTATCACCAGGTCTTTCTGGAAGTGTCAAGAATGCTTTTGGCAACAAAGAAAATTAACTAATATGTAGATGTGTTTTTCTACTTAGGTATCTCTTGATTCATGTGGAATACATTGACATAAATTGTCTGCAATATATGACAGGTTTTTCCTACTGTCAGTCATGAGGCAATATCTAAATACAAGGGGAAATTATGTATGAAAAACAGCTCTTTTGCCATTTGATGTAGGACATTTTGGTAGGATCCTTCTACAGCAGCAAACTCTCTCCCTTTCCCCACTTAATACACTACAATGCGCAACAAATTAAAAGAAATTTTCTGAAACATGTCCCTAAACTAGGCTGTAGGAGAATATGCTTACAAGTGAATATTAACAGAGTTATGTTAACTATTCGAACTACATATCACTACAAAGGTTAGGAAATAGCGTGTGAAGGAAGAAATGAAAAAGCAAAAGCAGCAAGGGACACAGTTTCTGGTTTACCATCCAGCAGTATGCTGGAATATGCACAGAAGAGTTACAAAACAACTGCTGTTGACAGTACAAGGGGGGAAATATAGCCATTAGAAACAGTATAAATTGTACTGGCATGAATAATGCTTCTCCCCAGACTTCATTCTAGAAAAAAAAAAAGGAGGGGGGGCATTAATTCAGTAACCTCTGTTTCTAAATAGGTTCAGTTAAACTGGTACATTTTTTGTTTAGATAAGGCCTCAGACTCACTGACTCTCTGGAACCCCCTCTTAGTCTTACCTCTAACCACTTTTTCCAGCCCATGGCAGGGAAAAATGTACCACAGGAGGCAGAGCCAGACACCAGCAGTATCATAAGAGCCTCAACCAACAGTGTCTCAGCAAACACTGGGCCAGAATCCACCCTCACACACAGTGAGCAATTCATTTGTTTGGGACTGCTTAAAGAAGCAACTCTTAAACTGCCAACTTACTGACACCTGACAGCCATCAGCCTGCAGTGCCTGCTATAAAACATGCGTCAGTCAATGAATTACTTGATTTTTGGAAAATAATAGTAAATTAGAACATTCTTTTCACATTTCTGTGTATGCATCATTTAACCTCGTGGGTGTTTGGGGGGGTATTATTATTATTATTATTTTAACTGAGCATATAAAAGGAAAAAGAACACAACAATTCTTATCAGTAGAAGGAAAAAGTTAAAGATCTTTTTTTACTGGGTTATATCCCTATTTTAAGTAAGGGCAGGAATCTCTTTTGACTTTCGAGAAAATACAGCCTTAACTATACAGCCCAAAACTGACAACATACCATTCTTAAACTTCAAAAATACAGAATTTTAAACAGTTGAAGGCTGTTTTTACCTGATGTTAGAAGTTCAGGTAATAACTGAGAGAGCTATTTCTGTAGTATTTCTGGGATTGTAGCTAACTCAAACACCCAGACACTTCACAGTCTCATTTCCATAGAATTTTTTTTTTTAGGAAATAAATACACTACTGTCTGGATGANTAGAAACAGCCAAGAAATCAAATGAGATATAGTAAATACTTGAATAAGCCAAAGAACTTCTAAATGGCAATCAATTTATGTAAAAGTCTGTATGACTATGCATTAGAACACACAGGATCTTGCAGTTAGAGGTAGGTGGATATGAGATACCTAAATGCAAAAGTTTGGCTTTAAAAACGTGCCTAAAGTAATTGGAACTCTTCTTACTGGATGTGAAGTGCATCAGGTACAGGGGATTTCTTCTACAAAAGTGCAAGATTGCCAAAATCTGGATTGATAAACTATTTATGCCTGAATACAGTCATGATTTAGAAACATGGTTACTATTTTGCATCCTTCAAGGAAAGAAGTTAACCAAGTACTTTCAGAGTACTCTCAGCACACACTGATAAACTGAGTTCTCCACAAAAAGCCAGTTGTGGATACTGTGTTTAAATGGAGCACGAAGAGGAATTTGTGTCATTGATATCTTTGTGCTTCTCATTCAACACCAGGTTAATAATACACAGACATGGGCCTGGAAGCAGGATTCCTCCCTGCCTTAGAGCACTCTAAGCACTAAGCAACAGACTGCTTTTTGCTCACTTTTTTCTATGAATCTCATGGCCCTTGCAGGCAGCTGACTGTGGCACTAAAAGGAAACCACTCTGGGTTATCCCACTTTGCATGTGATAGTAGGACACCCTACTAGTAGAGGAAACCCTAAGAGAAGATTTTGATTCCTCCCTTCTCCCCCATACAAACGAAAAGATACAGACCATGTCTACGCCATTTAGACAAGCACTCTAATCTGGAAGCTTTTCCTCTGGTTACACTGTGGAAGAGCAGTTGCCCACTTGCTTTTGCACACTCCAAAGAGGATGCTGGGCTTTGGATCATGACTAGATAAAGGAATTTTCCCACAAACCCTGCTGAGTCGTGGCGATGGCTATGACTTCAGGCACAGCCTAGCTAAAGTTCAGTACTTTCTCCTGGCTCATTCTAGACAGCTGGCTATTCACTGTGAAGGTTTTCCAACTCATCCATATGAATCACCACTTTTTGGTGTACAGTCTAGTGCACTTTGATGGTTTCCCATCTGGTGAAAAGATTGCTGAGCTCATCAGACATAGCATTAATTAGCAATGTGACAGTTACAAACAATCTGTTCTGGAGCAGTAAGCACCCCTTCACATTTGCCTTGCTTTACTGACTGTCTCTTTTTCAGATGAAAAAGCACTGGAATGGCATGCTATTAGCATCCTCTATTTTATTAGTATGACAGTCCTCATGTACGTCAACAAGAGATTTACATGGCAGGCCAGCACAACACTGACATTCTGAATTATGTACCAGCAATCCCATCTGGTTTTTGCAGGGTCTCATAAAACCAGCATGTATGCCCATAAACTCAAAAATGCCATCAGCGTCATGGAGGAAGTTGCCACTCAAGCAAAGTTACCTTTGTGTGATCTTCGTGGTTGCAGCACTGAATATAATTTTCATCAGATCAGGCTCAAAAATTGTGAGAGTGCAGCCTGCGTGGAAAAAAAAAACAACAGAGGAAGCAAAACTACAGGACAAGCCATCAACAACCATAAAATGCAAGATTAGGTGACCAGGCAGAAACTAATTTAACCAAGTTCAGGAAAATCAATGTCACCTACTTTGGTGCTGTATTTGAATATTTCCTAAGGTCCTCTATAATTCTACTTTGCTCTCTCAGACTTTTCAGCAAAGACTCTACAGAGACCTCACTGTTCTCCATCCCTGAGCTTGACACCATGCTCCATGGTGAATTAATGTGGCGTCCCTGTTGGGCATGCTGGGCCTGCCACTCCAATTAAGAAAAAAGGAGGTAAGAGAATGCAACCACCATACCTTGCAGAAATATGTCTGAAATTATTATGAAATATTCCTATAGTCTACACTGCTCCCAAGTCTCCCCATCCTCAGTTGTCATCTTCTTCTCTTTTATAAAAGGAAGTAGATGCTAATTAGTAAGTTAGGTTTGATCTCTAACATAACAATTACTAACAATGTACCTTTTTCTTTTTGTTATAAATTACTTTAGTGTGTAATTCATTTTGGGTAAGGCCAGGGCTAGCTGCATTCACCAGCCTAGAGATCTGCAAAACAACAGCTATTTCCTTCCACTCTGGTGGCATTCACAGCTCTCCTTCTGCTACTACCTGTCTTCATCCCCAGGAAATGAACTGTTGCAGACAGACGAAGAATGAGACTTCAGTCATTAAAGATGCTGAAGACTAGAGTTTAACCTCCAGTTATTCCACAGATATTTTTTTCTCACAGAATCACAGAATCAGTAAGGTTGGAAAAGACCTTAGAGATCATCAAGTCCAACCTATCCCCTATTACCTAATCTAATCTAGTCAAACCTGTTACCTAATCTCCTGTGAGATTGGCTAAAAACCTATAGTATTTAGTACTTTGTCATACTTACGTACCAAACACTATTGGAGTTAAAAGTATAAATACCTTTGGAAACTGTCCTTACTTTCTGCAGCTATACAAAAAGCATGCCCTGTTCGCTCCAGCAATAGTGGAGTACAGCACTGCCCTATCACCTACCCTTAGGCATGACAGCTGTCCCACAAAATATGGGGTGGCATCTTCAATAAACCCTGCCTAGTGCTTTGCCCTGTTGCTATCCCATCCGCACCATGCCTGCCTCGCAACCATAAAGTCCTACATGACTCACACAACTACATATTTGCCAAACCTTTAGCACAGAGAGATCCAGAAAGCATGAAGGGAAAACGTGAGCCAAAGGAAAGTGTGGGTCAAACACCTTCAGACTCCCACTTCAGCTTAACCTTATCAGGCAGTTCATATAAGAGAGAGGAGGCAATATTTGCCTCCATAGGCTTCATGTGACTTAATGTCTTCATGCAAAAGCGTTGTGCTTTCCAAAAGACTCTGTACTGTGTAACACAAGCAGGGCCCATAGGTATTTACGTTTTTTCCTTAATGTGTTCTCAAAGGCTTGGATGTTCTGTCCCTGTAGCACTAGAGAGGATCAGGAGGACTCACCAAGACCCATGCACACGGCAAAGCCCAGACACACAGGGAGAGGGATGAAGAACTTCCTCAGATCATTATGTGTGCATATGCATAGGGGATTTGGAATGAAGACCTTGCTGAGGGAATTCACACAAAGTACTGGACAAGGAAAACAGCCTTCCAGTCCACCCAACTTGCTTTGCAGGCAGCTCACAGCTGCTTATGCTACCAAAATCCTGATATGTCAGCTTTGCAAAAGATAGAAAAATCAAGGAAAATCTCTTATGGCTCTGCATAGATGTCTTGTCAACTCTCTGTGTTAACAGCATTTGTTTCTGAGTCCTGCATAACTCGCTCACAAAGGACATGTGTTTTCTGTTTGATCAGGGCAACCTCCAAACTAAAAGCAAGGAGGGATCATCCAGGCTCTGGGGCAAAAGACCTGGAGTAAATAGCACAGAGGTCCTCCTGAAGCCCACATCCTGACAGAAGAAGGGGAAGGGGATGTCGTACTCTGTCCTGACTTATGAGAACTTGTTTGCTTCCAACACCTTGTGCAGATGAGCCACCACTGTGGCTGCGGTGTTGCCTGCAGGACAGAGAAGAAAACTCGGGATTGTTGGGAATTTGCCATAAGGCTCAATACTGACCTCCAGCTCCTCCCAGCCATCCCAGCTGTATCACTCCAAATCTGATTGTTTAAAACTTGTCAGCAAGCTAAAGAGATGAATTACACACAGCCTAGGGATACCAAGTGATGTGGATGTACCAGTGTGTGCATAGTTTGGGCCCTAACTGACATCATGGTAATTATTTAGAAGAGCTGAATAACTATCTATACAAATTAGGAATATTTGGGGCCTAATTACCCACTTGGAATAGATCACAAAAACATGTTTTTCTGAGAACCAAGGTGTTGGGTGAATTACACAGAATCACAGAATTAGTAAGGTTGGAAAAGACCATAGAGATCATCAAGTCCAACCTATCGCCTATTACCTAACCTAGCCAAACCTGTTACCTAACCTGTTGCCTTCCTGCTACCAACACACCATCCTACCTATAACACACTACCCTAATATCTAGGTCATGCCACCAAGTACATCATCCAACCTTTTCTTAAACACCTCTAGGGACAGTGACTCCACCACTTCCTTGGGCAGCCCATTCCACTGAGAGACACACTCTGAAGATACTGGCTTGTCCATAGTTTGTTCAGATTTCAGGTCCTGTGCTTCCAAATAATTTCAGAATTGAGTCAAATTTAAAGGCCATTGTTATTCCCAGTTCATTTGAGAGAGCAAGCCTGAGGTTCACAGCTGACCATGATTTTTCACTTGCATACGGTGGAACATTAATTCCCTCTTGACTTGCTCTGTTGCAGATTCTATCACTAAAAAAGGAATTTTCATTTTTAAGTGCTTTCTTACAATATTAAACATTAAAGGCTGGTTCCATAACTGATTTGATCAGTATAGCTGTGCTGAAGTTCTTGAATGATCACTAATTTGCACCAGTGGGTAGGTAGTCTTGTACTTAGAGTAGCAAGATATTTAAAAAGCTTTATTTTAGTTTTCTTTCTCTCCAGCTGAAGTGGTGTAAGGAGGGAAAAGTGTAATTGCTCTTAGCAGGACTCTCAGCTTCATATTTGTTCTCACGAAGCTTCCAGTCAGGTTTTTGCAAACTCAGACATTTAGTTACTGTGGTTTCGATACACAACTCAGTCTGTAGATGATTAACTGAAGAAACCACCAATTCCAACACCCTGGTATCCTCTGGCAGCTCACCTATCATCATCAGTGTAAACCAACCAGCTTTTCCTCCACCAGCAGCCTAAATTCCCTAAAGCTCTGTTTCCAGATGGGGAAACTACTTTCACAGACACCTGTTACATCTCATCATATCAGATAGCACAATGTCTGCAATTCTAACTCAGACTCATCCTACAACTTTGTGAGTCACACTACATGTTTCATGTACCCAGTGAACTAAAGCAAACAAACAGGAACTATTTGTATTCTTCTTATTTGTGCCAGGGCACAATAAACCCCTTTAATAATAAACCCCTTTGGAAACACTTCCGAACAGGTAGCAGCCAGCACACAAGTTCTGCCAAGGACTTAAACTAGTCTTTACCTGTTGCAGCTGTTGGGAAATTTTTAGCTGTTGCTAGAATTGTACTTGTGTCTGCATGCTGGGATTGGGAGCGTGTGCAGGTGTTTGCAAACCACAGTTAACATTGCTAACCATGTCTCAGACTCAATACTTATCATACCAGCAACGTCTGGTACCTGCAATATCTTGCTGCAAAGATTCTCCTTCAATTCTGCCTACAACAGTGTTCAGAACTGCTCTAAGCTATAAAAGCCTCTCCAGTTAATTTCTGTGTACAGCGTGATGCTTCTTACCCTGAAGGCCCTTTAAGATTTGACCCCTTTCACCGCTTTTCCTGCTGTCAGCCAAGACAGCAAAAGAAGAGGTGGTATGCAGGCTGAAAAGCCTAACAGTCCTCAATCAGCCCTTTGTCTTTCATGCCCAGCTTTTTATCCAGGGGCAACAGTCTTTTTGCATTAGGAGTAAAAATGAACCCCCCAGTAGGGGTGATGAAGAAACAATAAAACTAATCATTAAGCAGGCCTGCTGAGAAGTGAATTCCAGTCCCAGGTCAGATCTAATTGCATTCTGACACTGAAATAATGGCCTAGTCATTTATATTAGCAATGTCATGTTTCTTTTTATTTATTTGTCTCCATTCTGCTCTCCATCCCCATAAAGAAAAAAATATAAACATGTAGATGGATGAAAAGACATACACAGAGATCAAAATACACATTCTGTCCTGTGGCATGCTTCATAAGTTTTTCTAATAGTCTCTCTTTCGCCAAGATCAATTTTGGAAAAACTAAAAAAAAATACAGCATTTTGGAAAACGATGTGCAACTGTAAAAGGGAGATACAGGAAAAATTATGGTAGTGTCATGGCCTATTACCAAGGAAACTCATGTACACAGGCAAGGAAAGACAAATTTAATAATGTGCATAAGCACACAATATATATGTGTAGCTGTGATTTTTGAAACTAAGAAGATTTAAATACCTACCTTCAAGTAATTAAAAGAGAAATACGCTACTTTTGAGTTCAAGTACACCATATGCAGGCACATGGTATACACACATATCCACAAATACATTCCTGAAAATATAACTACCTTTAGGTCTCTTTCCTCCCTTGCCAGCTTCCTTTTACTGCTTTTGCCATTAGGGATGTTTTGCCCTGGTCCGCATCATCAGCCTCCTCCCCCACTGTTTTTTGCTCAGACTACCAGCCAGCCTCACAGCCTGAGACTTCTTCCTTCAAGAATCTAAACAAGATGCCTTTGCATCTGAGCAAACACAATGGGCCTCTCTTCAAAGCCGAGCCACATTTTTCCTATCATTGTTTGCAGGGGAAGAGTCACTCTGAACTCTGCTCAGATATTACAGTCACACATGCGTTATTAACTTATGGGTAGATTTGCTGTCATAAGAGGGTTCATACAACTAACGAGATCACTTAATCCCTTTCTTGGTCCCTCAGCATTTGTAACAAGTTTTGTAATTGCTATTAAAATAAAATGTTCTGACCTTGGAAACTCACTTGCAAGTCAGCTCAATCCTCTGGCTTTTTTCCCTTCATATAGCTTTTATGACCTCTCCTATCTGGATAGCAACCTCTTTCTCCAAGTACCTTAGTCCAATCCTCTTGACGCTATCCAGAGCTAAAAGCCCTCAGCATGAGTTTTGGATCCAATCCCTACCTGGCTGCTGTGCTCGGAGGGGCGTTGATCAAATTTGCTAACAACGAATCAGGGCCCAGAAGAAGTAGTTGTAGAACCTGGAACTGTTCCATTTAATTGCAAGCAGGCTTTCACAACTCATTTACTGAAGAAAACTTCCTTATCAGGTGAGGATGTGACTAACATCCACCCAGATGCCATGTTGTGTTTTTTATCAAAAACACATGAAGAGATTCTTTTTTTTTCATCCACAAAATCAGCTTTCCAAACTTGCTTTATCAAAAGCCATGGAATGGCATGGTTGCAATTTTACCTAGTATTGGTTATGGTTATCTATGGTAAGCTGGGCTAGTGGCTGGGCTAGGCTTGCATGAGTACACTACAGTTAGTTTTTTCTATTAAGCTCCATGTCATGATGAATATAGTGCTCAAGGTAGCTAGTTTAACAATTCATTTAATTCCAATAGTTCCAACCATGTGAACATTCATCATTGCCAGGACAGGCATGCATTCTCTGTTGCATTTATCTACTCACACTGACATTTTTAGTTACCTGTGGTGAATCTCTTAAAAGTCACCCATGGATGCGAAGCTGAAAGCCTCTGTGAAGGTCTGATATGGTCCAGCCCTCTCTGTGCACACATGCTGTAGGAGCGAGACTGTCACGCCTCTGGCACTGAATTGCTGGACAAACCTGAACAAATCATATTACTTGTACCTACGTTTCAGAAAGGATGTATATAGGGGAGTTCTCTAATTCTCCAGGGTGTTCTGTGGCCTAATAAACATTGACAGGGTAGGATGGGTCAATGTGCATAACGTGGAAAAGACTAGAACCTGCCAGTCGTGATAGACTAGAACTATTAATCTACCAAGGATCTAAATTACATTAAAAGCTAGAGGGATTTAATTCTCAAGAAGCTGAGAAACTAAAACATGCCCAAAATATTATACACAGTACAGAAATGTAACTAAATAGTAAATATTGATGTAGTAGTAACTTAGTATTTTGCTTTCCAAGACTGTAAAAAACATTTTGGTAAACTCTAATTAAGACTCAGCTCATGAAACATAACCTCTTTGCAATGGATAGCAATATATGTGCAATGGTGTATAGCAACATGACCCAACAGACTAGAACAGGAAAGTGAGGAAAATGCCACATCCAATCTGCTAGTTCAGAGGGAATTAGGTAAACAGAAGAATTCCACGTGGACCAGGATTAAGGCAACTCAAAGTTGCTACTGCCAGAAAAACAATTGCAGAACACTTAAGACCAGTTATTGTGAATAAGCTTTCTAATATCTTTTCTGGAAAATACTACCTACATCAGCAGTGTTCCCTGTGTCTGACTCAGGTGAGGATGTGCCACCAACAGAGGAACTACTGCTGACTGCAGCACTTAAGAGCTGCAAGCGCTACCCCAGCCCTGTCAAGATGTCAGAATGGCACTAGGCAACCAGAGGCACAAGGGACTACACAGGATCCTCTCTCCTCTCATTATCAAACTACCTGGAACCTTTTTATTCCATAATCCCACATACCTCAAAACATGAGCAGAGGAATTTAATATAATAAAAATCCACTTTAGTATAGTGGTGAGTGTCCCTGCCTCTCAGACGGGAGACTGGGGTCGATTCCCTGATGGGGGGGCAGTGGTGCCATTTAAGAGTTGGACTTGATGATCTTTCTGGGTCCCTTCCAACTCGGAATATTCTGTGATTCTGTGTAATTGCAAACAGGCTTCATTACTCTTATACCCAGAACTATAAGCTGCTATTACATCTGCTGTCACATTTTGTATTTTGCATAAGCAGACTAAATTAATTTTTCACCTGTTATTTTCCCTTAATCTCCAGGCTATTCCTTAATCTTAATAAAAATATTTGAAACTTTAAATCCATTTATTTTTTCAGTATTTGTCATGAATACAATTACATGAAGGAGTGATTGGCCATTGGAATGGACTGCCCAGGAAGGTGGCAGAGTAATCATCCCTGGAAGTGTTTAAAAACCGACTGAATATGGCACTCAGTGCCATGGTTTAGTTCATGGGATGGTGTTAGGTCGTAGGTTGGACTTGATGATCTCAGGGGTCTTTTCCAACCTAGTTAATTCTGTGATTCTGTGACACTACTATCTTTTTCCTAAAATTGCAAACATATCTTAAATTCCTACTCCTTTATACTTTTTATTTTTATATTTCTAAAATATAGTTTTGTACTAGAAATTGAGTTTATCCAAAACACATCAGTTAGAACTACTATGTGTTATTTGTCAGAAATAAATGAAAAATCGCCATTTTGTTATTTATTAAGCACATAACACATCACAAGAATACAGCTATGCAAATGGGCCCCAATACTAAAATTTCAAACACCTCCAAACTCCAGACTGCTTAGATAATTCAAGTTAAGTCTGTCAGGTCTTGATTCAAACCTCTTTGAACCCAGAGAGAATCCATTCACTGACTTGTATTGCTCTTGATTCATGCATTTAAGGATAGTATTAGAGTATTTGGAGATAGAGCTGAATTTTTACACACAGCGAACCTCCAAAGTATGGGAAAGCCTGAGCTTGGGAATGACAACCCAAATACTATCCACAGAAATGGTCGCACGTAGCCAGAAAATTTTGGCAGTTCTCGATACTGTCTTTCTCCAGATCATCTAATGCCAATAAAAAAATAAAATATTGGGAAAAGTTTCAATGTGCCACATAAAACCTGTATCATGCAGTATCTTCTGTATAGGAACACAGGAAAGGGGCACAGCACTCAGTTTCAGATGGCACAAACCTGGTACAATGTCAAAGCATTGTACCTATATTAACATAGTAACATTAATGAGAGAGGGAAAAAGAAACACAAGATATGAGAGAATTGTCCAACGCCTATCGACCCTGAATTTAGGAGAATTGCAATTACATGTACCAGCAATCAGGAACTTTCTAAGACTGCTGAAAACAAACCTTCACTTAGAGATGTTAAAAACTTAATTATAGTCTTCACAATACTACAAATATATGGGGTTTAGGACAGTTATTCCCAGATTTTCTTGTCATTTATGATTTTTATTAACATATATATCAGCTTCAGCTCCTTGCCATGGACTGAATTTCCAGAAGCTCCACTTCATAAGGCTTGCTGGACCCTATTGCACAAGAGAAATTACTTGAATAATAAATGTTGGAGTCAAGACAGAATTAAAAAAACCCTCCTCTCCTCTTCCATCCTCCAAATGATTTATAGAGACTTAGTGTAAGAGCATATTTTACCAGTAGTTTCCTTACTCAGGAGGATAACTAATTTAATAATCCCATTGAACAAATGACAAGTCTGATTGTCTCTGGGAGAGAAGTGAAGGAACAAAGAAACCTTGTCACACCATGTTTTTTAGCATGATGTTATACAACCCCCACACTCTTGCCAGCAATTTCTTGTGACTCATTCTCCTCTGAAAATGCTGCTATCGATCTCATATTGAGACAATGAAATCTGACTTATTTGGTGTCTGTTTCTGTTCAGCTGTCCTTTCACAGAAGCCAGGAAACATTTATATAAACTGGAATGTAGTAAGAAGATTTGGGGAGAATTTATTATGCATAAGTATGACAAATAAATAGAGGGCAAAAGTTACAGAGAAACTGAGGCTTCCTCCAGCTCTAGCTCTTCTGACAAAACAGCAGAGACTTTTCAGCCTCTGGCTTCAGGCTCAGTTACCTGTTAGAATTCATCAGGCAAGGTCACTAGAGTAAAAAACCCTCCATCACCAGCACAGAATACCAGCACAGAAAAGTTCAAAGCCTTTTTCACTCTCCTTACAACAGCTAAGTACTCACGACCACTTCAATCAGCTATTGCAGGTCTATAGTAATAGAATAGGCAATTTTAAAACATGATCTTGCTTGTACTGAAGGCAACAGTAACCTGAATTTGTTGTGAAGGCACCCTTGCTCAAAGAAAAGTCGGAGGGTAAATGTCCATACTCCAAAACTTACTTTGATAGGGATGAGGAATAATAAAAGAATTACGTGTTAAAGCCTAGGTGCAAGATTTACCAGGAAGCAGGCAACCTGCCAAACATCTCTGTACTCCTCACCCAGCTCCAGGTTTTCAGCCTTGCTCCAAAAGATCCAGGTTCCCTCAGGCCCTTTCCACTGCCAGAGAGAGCTCTTGAAACCTCACTGAAGCTTGCTCCCTCTCCCGAAGCACCACCTTATTAAAGCATCTGTATTCCTTTGCCTGCCCCCACAAACACAAATCCTTATTTTACATTGCCTTTCTTCTAACACTGAACATAAAAGAATGTCCTTTTTATTGAAGTTTTATCTATGCCTGGGCTCCTAACAACCCACACTGAGCTCTCTGCTATTACAACCCCTTTTGGATTTAGAGGTATATAAGCTGTTTGTGCTTGGCTGCATACATTGGTATTTTTACGTTCTTATGTATCGTTATCTGTACAGTACCTCCAAATACACTTAAAACTCTTTCAGAAAAAATCCGTACGACTTCATGCAAATAAAACTGGAAAAGTGATACGCTACACACATATTTCCTCATCACTTGAACTTTCACATTCAGCAATGGCTGGAGTGTTTAATTTTGGCCATTTGTTTTAATTTGGCCACTCCAACTTAAAGGCCGTGCCCCAGATTTGGCCCTGTGAGGAGGTATTTTGCTCCAGTTTAAATGGGTATGAGGCACAGCATTTTCACATCATAGAAATGCTTCTCTCTCCTCTTTGTTTCCCCCTAATGTAAATTTTGCAACGCTAATTCCTTTCATAAGAGACGTAGGGATAAGTGCTGGTTTACAGTTCAACCTTCCCCTGGTACCCATAAATATTTATTGTTCCTTGCCCTGTTTCAAGGCACAGATGAAATTCATCTTCCTGGGGGGAGGGAAGGGGGTGGTAGTGGAGAGGGAAGGGATGCGGAGGGGCGAACATCATCTTTAAAGTATAACTGTGAAGAAAACGAAAACAGATGCGTGCAGAGGAGAAGAGGAGCTGGTGGGAACACGGCGGGGCTGGAGCACATTTTCCCTGGGAGACGATCGTGCCGCGCACCTCCCCGGGACAACCCTCGGGCGGACGGCGTCCCTGCGGACGGACAGACTGCCGGGAGAAGCTGTGAGCCACCGAGCGGAGAGCCGGGATGGGAACGGGCCAGCTCCCAGGCGACGCAAGTGCACCATCCGCTCTCTAGTCAGACCTCTGTTCCCTTCCAGACAGGGAGGAAAATGCCTCCCTTTGAGGGAGCTGAAGGGCGGCCCGGCGAGGCGCTGGGCAGGGCTGTGCAGCGGAGCATCAGGCAGGGCAGCCCGAATGCAGCGGGCACTGCCGTGCGAGGACAGCCCTTGGCAGCCACGGGGGAGGAAGAGGGGGAGGAGATGCCGGGAGGGAGACCGGGAAACTGTAACTCATTGTGGATGGGCCGGACTGGCCGGGGTGGCGAGCGCTCGTAGGCCAGCACATCCATCAACCTGCCGAGCGGCCGACAGGCTGGAGCCGCGGCTGCTCCCGCTCTCGCTGTGTCAGGAATGATCCAGCCCAACTGCGCCGAGGCGGCGTTGCCCGGCCAGCGCTCTCCGGCCACCGCCGCGGGCCCTCCACGGCCGCAGTGATCCCGAGCCTAAAGCCCCTTCCAATCCCTGCGGCTGCACCCGAGGTTAATTTAATCCTGTTTTGTCCGGTCGCATTGAAGGCCCCGTTTAGTCTCACGTCGCCTCTAAATCAGCCTTAACACTGCCGGCTCCAGTAGTCCCCGTGTGTGCAAGGGTAGAGCCAGGCCAGCTTCCTCCACCTCTGATTCCTTCCATTTTCTTGTGAAGGACATTTCCCAGTCTTAACCATTCACAAGACTCTCTATCAGAGAGACCCTCCTCGGAGGCAACCAGCTTGAGGGTTTTCTGTGTTATGGCACCATAAATAAATGCCTTTATGGAACAAGACATCTGAGACTGTGCCATGGGAAACCTGGGGTCGAACAGGTGAGGAAACCTGTTCTGACTGCCTGTGAGTGTGAGTGGGGTGTACAGGGAGGCAAGTGGGGTATCCATCAGCTCACTGGAGCTGCCGGACGTGAAAGGGCTTCAGGCCCAGCTGTTAAAATCTCTGGCCTTGGGAGTGCGACTGCCTAAGAGTCTTGTGAGAGGTCAGAGTAGGAATTTTCCCTAAGATCATGAGATAATTTAAGTTCTCGTATTTATTTTTGCAGCCCTGCAGTAACGATGCTGGTCTCTAGCAGTGGTGCAACCTGCCCTAGGAGCTGCCCCACTCTCATGGTTGCCTCCACTCCAGGAGAAATTGCCTTTCTGCCTGGTGGTAAGGCCGTGGCCTTAAGAGCTGCAATAAGTCAAAATGCCTGGGCACAGAACAAATCTCCATTTGCAGCTTTACCCCTCCACCCAACTAATGAGACGGTGGCACAGGACATGAAGGCACATGTCTGGCTTTGATGCAGTGCCTGATACACATCAGCTACAACACCTCCCCATATCACAGGTCCTTCACTCACAGCTCCAGTTCTAAACTTCCTGCACTTGGTCTGCTTAAACCACTGCTTTAGTGATGGGGGTAGTGAGAAATGATTTGTCCAATTTCAAACCTTTTGCTTGAAGGATTTCAGTATGTTTTACTTTTTTCTTTTAGATGATTTTAATAGGCATTTTGAAAATATAAGTAATAGCACTTGCTAAATATATGCAATTTTCTTAACATGGCAGACCGTTGGTCAGACCACATCTTGAGTTCTGTGTCCAGTTCTGGTCTCCCCAGTTTTAAGAAAGATTTTGAACTGCTTGAGAGGGTCCAGAGAAGGGTGACAAGGATGGTGAAAGGGCTGGAGCACAAGTCCTATGGGGAGTGACTGGAGGAGCTGGGACTGTTCAGCCTGGAGAAGAGGAGACTCAGAGGTGACCTCATTGCTCTTTACAACTACCTGAAGGGAGATTGTACTTGGGTGGGTGTAAATCTCTTCTGTCAGACTGCCAGCACCAGAACAAGAGAACATGGCCTTAAGCTGGGCCAGGGGAGGTTTAGGCTGGATGTTAGGAAGAGCCTTTTCACAGAGAGAGTGATCCCTCAGTGGAATGGTCTGCCCAGGGAGGTGATGGAGTCGCCATCCATGGAGGTGCTTAAGAAAAGATTGGATGAGGAACTCGTTGACATGGTCTAGATGATGGGATGATAGGATGGGGAGTTAGGTTAAAAAATAAAAAAGATGACCCGGTGATTAGCTCAGATTGTTAAAGCATGGTGCTCATAACACCAAGGTTGTGGGTTTAATTTCTGTATGGCATTCACATAGCAGTTGGACTCAAAGATCCTTGTGGGTCTTTTTCAACTCAGAATATTCTGCAATTCTGTGATTTATATATGATACAAATCTACATTTTCCACATAATTTCTGTATTTTCATCAATCTTTTTGTTTTTTCTGGAGCTCATATGTCCTAAGATGCCCACATAAATTAATGGATTTTTGTATTATTATTACTTACTATTCTATTAGGATATTATACTATTAGGATAACATGGCTGTTATCCTAAAGGAGAAGATACAGTACAATGAAATATGAACAGTTCTTTCATCTCTGAGAATACCATTGCAATTTATGAGCTTAGGTCATGCATTAGGAACACACCAATACTCAAGAGAGCAGTTAACACACACATTAGGTTTAGATAGGTGCACAGGTTATTCTGAGTTGGAAGGGACCTACAAGGATCATCTAGTCCGACTCCCAAGGGAGTACTCACCCAGGGATCGTTCTTACACCCTTCTGAAATCAAAGGGACTTAAGTACAGAATCAAAATAGGAGAGAGGAGCTTTTATAAGAATAAACCTTAAAATACAATCATAGAAACATCAAGGTTGGAAAAGACCTGCAAAATGGAGTCCAACCATTAACCCAGCGCCATTGTATTAACCACTATGTGCCCAAGTGCCACATCCACATGTTTCTGAACATTTCAATGGATGGTGATCCCACCATTTCACTGGGCAGCCTGTTCCAATGCCTGACTGCCCTGTCAGTGAAAAATATCCAAACTATTTCCCTGCAGATGCAACTTAGAGGGTATTTCTGTCTTAGAATTAATTATTCCACCATCACCAAAATGTTTTTTTTCTGGATTGGATCAAATAAATATGTAGCATAATGGGAGAATGTTAAATGAGATTCTGTTTTCAAATGAAATGATGGGAGATTTTAGATGGGCAAATGCAATTACTCAAAGATGAGTTCTGCCAAGAAAAAAAAGGGTTAATATCCCTATACATAAAGAAGTACACACTCAATAGTTCAGTACAATATTTATCTGCACCCCCCTGAAACTTTAATGGTACCATTTTAAGCTCTGTCGCCCCTGCAGTACCAGCTCAGAAAGGCTAGTACAGACATAGTGACTATTTCTTTGTGATGTCTATATCTTGATATAGCGTGACAGTTATATATATTGCTAGGATAGGAGAAAAGGAGGAAGTATACAAAATCTGGTAAATTCACTTCTTGAGTCTGAGAGGTTATTACTGAAAGCATTTCTTGAAATATTTTAAGTGTTTTCCAGGAGCCCTCATCCTGTGATACCAAGCCAGTCCTGTTCCTGTTGTGTCCGGTGCTAGATCTGACAGGATAAAATAACAGTATGATCACTATTGCCTCCAATACGAAATACTACGTGCACCATGTAAAAAGGTGGCTCTCATGTTTATGAATGAGCACGCCTCTGCAGAATCAGGTTCACCTCCAGCACTCTGATCTTTCTGCACATATGATTAGCACTTATCAGCCTGGCATTTTACTACATGATACCTCTGCATTTTGAGGGCTGCATTTTCCATTCTCAGGATTCATGCAAGTAAAGAAGCTACACCTCTTAGTAGGCAATTTTTACAGTACCTTGATTGCAGCCAGCAACGGCAACTGTTTCTGCAGCCAGGCACATGAAGGAATTAGATTTAGAGTGGTGTCATTCCAGTTTGTAGTGTAGCTGCTGCATTCTTAAGAAATAACATCAGGCTTCCACTGGTGTCTGGAAAGCATCATTTGCTGTGTAGGTACTCTGTCAGCTGTCGTAGGACAAATGACAATAGTGAAAGATTATACATCATGTGTCATGCTGAAAGACTACCGTCCCATCAAACTTTTCCACTTGCACTTCTACATAACGCCTGAAAACACAGGAAAAAAAAAATCTTAGGAAAAAAATACCCTGAAAATATGAAAATATAAAGGTATTATTGTTACCAATGCAGCATTCTCACCAATCCAGCAAGTCTGCTAAAATTTACAGAAAGACTGAAGAAATATACACCAGAGAAGTTAATCCTGCTTTAGCTTAGAGGTGACTGTGCATGTGACAGCTTTGTTAAATCATTCATTGTAGACTTAGAGGCAGTCAAACAGCCATTAAGAGAAACATGTTTTCTTCAGAAAACCTGTTCAAAAAGTTTGCTGAGATTGATGATTTAAAGTGAACCCATTAAAGGATGAATATAGGCAAGTCTTAAAAAGTATTTAGGGATTAAAAACACTTTACTGAAATGCCAGGGGTCACACAGCAGTATTTATGCTAGGTGGCTGCCTTGTACATATTAAATGATACAGATTTAAAAGGCTTCAGCTAGTCAGATAACATCCAAATTATAATTGAATCCAAGCCAAAATTTTAAATTCAGATACTTGTGAGCTTAGTTATTTATGGAAACCAAATCCAAATGCAACATAGTTTCATAGCTAACAAAAGAATAACAAGTAACTGTAGCTGGTTACAGGACCTGTCATACATTATTATTTGTGGATCATCCTTGCCAACTCTCGTGGTTGTTCTGTGCTCAGCTCTTACAATAATCAGTATTTTTCTTGAAGTACCTGTTCCTAGAGTCATATGAATATATAGGAATCTCATCTTTCTGTTTGTATTCTTTTTGCATTTCCTAACAAATTCTCACATCTTGTCTATACAGAAAGGGAAGTTCAGGTCCTTGTTTTACTTCTTTTACAGTCCACAGTGAAAATCCAGGTTTATTTTCATAAACTTTGGCATAATTTTTGCAATGCAGTAGGTCTTAAATAAGGAGAAAGAACCCAAGTTGACCAAGACACTGCATCTTAATAAGCTATTGTCCATCAAGTAAGTAATAATACCTGGCTGGGGTAGTACTCTTACCATGTCCAAACTGTGAGCTACTTTTGAACTAAAGTGCCTATTCTGCCACTGACATAAAAAATGCCCCTGACCCAGGAGCTAAAGGTGATCATAATCATGACAGAATTAACAGCAGAATCCAAATACATTCTGAATCAACTCTTTTAAATCTTTAATTTAGTAGATAAATGCTCCTTCACTTGAATGAAATACACAATAATGACGTACACAATAATAAAGTACACCTGGCTTCTAGCCATGTAGAAAAAACGATACAAATATTTGTTCACTGATTCCACATCCATTTAGCAAAGCAGAAGTCAACCCATTGTAACAGAAGATTGCCACAGGATCTCTATCTCCAGCTTTGCAAATGAACATGCCTTGATGTTTAATTTTCCGTGAGTTCCTCTGCATTTAGGTAGCAGCAGGAGACCATTATACTGTGACAGCACTCAGTTCTGATGACATTATCTTAAACTTTTCCCAGTTGTCTGTCCTCACCCCCGTTGTGCTGCCATCATCTATTAACATTCCACTGACAACAATGAAAGATGTTAGAGCAGAGCATGTTAGCATGGTAGCCAAGCTGGGGTGCATTCACCTGGACATACACAAACGTTTGGCAGTAGCTATAGAGTTAATTAGCTGGATCACGTGGTGCTACTTGCTCACAAGGCTCATCTGAGATGCTTTGCATTTATAATTCATGGATTCATGGATTTTTATGGCCAGAAGAAATCATTAGGTCATCAGGCTCTCCTCTATTATAGAGGCCAGACAATTGCATTCACTTACTCCCGTTGTTAACCCAATTACTTGTGTTTCACTGTCTTCCAAAAAAGACATCCAAAGACTTCAAAAGACGGCAAACCCACCTCCCCCTTGGAAGTTTATCCCTACAGCTAATCACCCTAAGTATTACACAACTAATATAGGCTTGGGACTAATAAAGCTTAGTCCCCTATGGATTCGTGTTTTATGGTTGATTGACTTCGATGCCTAACAACCTGTGAGCTCTGATTAAAGTTTCTTCCCATATGCAGAACATTTTTAAGGTATTTCCCCCAACTCCTTGAGGATCCTCTGTTTCTTACTCAGGGGACAACTCACATTGTGGCCCTGACAGTATTTCAGATCACTACAGATCTCTGTCAGGATTGTTCGAAGAGATATTTCACCTATCCTTGACCACATACTTCCATGAAAACTGTAGAAAGATAATTGCTTTTCAGCCCTTCCTCCACCAAGAGTGACTGCAGAGAGAGAAGTTCAAAAGTTACTGGAGGCACCTGTACATACACATGCATGTATATTAGGAAAAGGTTTTTTACTGAAAGAGTGATTCGGATGTGGAATGGGTTGCCTGCAGAGGTGGTTGAGTCGCCAACCCTGGACGTGTTCAAGGGGAGGCTGGACGAGGTGCTGAGTGATATGATCTAGATGTAGATGCTAGGTTAGTTGGATTATAGGTTGGACTAGAAGATCTTCAAGGTCCTTTCCAGCCTTATCTATACTGTGATACTGTGATGGACACATACACATGGCATTGTTACCTGCATTTTTTTATAAAAGATTGTGCCTTCTTTTTTTTGTTATCACTTCTTGCTCTCTTCCTCATGATTTTTTATCTCCTCAGTATGACTTTAATCTGTGAATCAGAGTGCCCCTTAGCACACAGAATTTGCTCAGAACTTAAAAAATTAATGCACTCGGTATTCTTTTTAATATGATGAACATCTTGAGTTACTTCTCTTTCTTACCCTACTGTATTATTTTCACAGGCTAGAACATTTTTTATTTTCTTCGTACTATTGCAAATTTTTCCTAAAGCAGGCATCGTGATATGAAGACGGGCCCATATGCCAAACTGTTTTCTTGTATTTTCCCAAGTATGTTACCTGGTCCAGTAAATAAAAATGCATCCCTTCCTACAAATCTTCCTTGTATCCTTAGACCACCATAGTTACAACGACATTGCTAAGAGACAGGAACAGTATGCAGTATTTTCAGTGTTAATCTCCCCAGTGTCAGATAGAGGTAAAAACACCTCCTTATGCTACTCACAACTCCCCTTCTTATATATCAAAGGACCGCATCAGTCTTTTCCCAGAACATCTCACTGGGAGCTCATGTTGAGTGACTTGTCTTCTTTGACCTCTAAATCCTTTCCAGAGCTTTCCTAAAAGACAGTCTTCCTATTGTTCAGATAGAAACTGCTAATGTTCCAAAAAATACTATGCATATTACACTGGAAGAAAAGTTTGTTACAAACAATTGTTTTGGACAGAAAAAAATAGTCCATAGCCAAGTTTCCCAAAATTGGTGCAAGAAATATCTGCCAGAAAAATTTAAAATTACATGCTATGCTAATCTTAATGTGTCAAAGTACCTGCTTTGATATTGTGGGAGAGATAGAAAGACTAGAAATGGAACTTCACATGCCAACTTTGATTATTTTTTGGAATAAGGGACAGAAAAAGTATTGCAAAGTTTTCCCCTCTTCTTTCCCCTATTTTAGGCAGACTTTTTTCAGTAATACTGGTAATCAAGCCTCATGTGTCTGAAACTGAAATTGTGTGAGCCGGAATCATGGGCCATTTTGAAAATAGAAGTCTTGGCTTTCAGTAATTATGATAGTAAAACTGAGATTAACTCAGATTAACACCTCTTTCTTGGAGAAAAACAGATCTATAACTACTGAAATGTTGCTGTTTGGGGTTTTTTATATATTGCTCTTAACTAAATTATCTTTTTTAGCATTCTTTTTCTTAATCAGTTCCATCCCACCCAACCACTGCCAGTTTTGCTAATTAAAAAAAAAAAGTGAGTTGTCTCACACTATGCTCTTTTGCATCTACAATGAGATCTAATAAAGACTGAGCAGAAAACTAGTAATTTTCTGGTAGGGAAACTACGGGTAACTTTCACTGGGTCATTTGACAAGAAAATAACACTAAGTCATGTTTATTTTGGTGGTGACATTTTGCTATGCCAAATCCTAACTTTGAAGAAGTGTTTCAGGGAAAAATCTCTGAGTGGGAAATACAGTTAGATGGCTTTTAAAGACAGTCCTGGTCTTTGTACCATATTATAAGGTGACAGTTAAGAAAAGTTCTTGTAGAAAGGGAGTGTTGATCACGTTGATTTTGATTGAAGCTGGCAGACAAGAACAAATTTTAATCTTTATTATAGTAGTAGTAATAAAGCAGTAGTATGATGCAATAAAGATTTTATTTTTCTTTATACCTTGTTAAAGAATATGGAAATGTCCTTCAAGGATAATGAGCATCGAGCCTTTTTTAAAGAGAAATTAATGGCTATTCTCTGTTCTTGTGGTTCTAGTTGAGTTTAATAGTTGCAGACATCTGACTCTGCAAACACTAACACATAGAAATCGAGTTATTTTCATTATCAGAACGCAATAATGGCATGTTTATACAGCTTTCAATATTAAACAACAAGCCTAATTAAAGAAAAAAAAGTTTTAAAGTCTAAACTGAACCTGAGGCAGTGCATAAATCTGCTGATACTGCAAAGTCATCACTCAATGAATCCATGAAAGAAGAAAGCCAAAGAAGGTGAATGAGGCTTCTAACTATGGAACTTAATTATACCTATTTTTAGCTAGAAAAAATATCACTCAGGTCTTAGCTACCAATAATTTAAGATTACAGACCCTCTTCCTCACCCCAGAAAAAAAAAAATTGTACATGGATAATTTGGCTTAAGGCCTTAAACTAAAAAAACCCCACCCTAAATAAAATACTTAGGCAGCCTTAAGGATTCATCCATATGTTCCTTCCAGCCATACATGAAAAAAATATTTCTCATGAGACTACAGACAAAGATTAATTAGTAAGAGATCATTCTCATGTATTGCACAATGCATTCACGTCCCTCAAGTCAGCACATTTTACCTGATGATAATGTTAGCAATATAGGTTTGTACTGATCAAAATTACATACACACGATGCCTCTAAATTTCAAGACTATAATCTTAAGGGGGTTGAGTAGAAGATATCAGTAACATGATATCAAAGCGTAGGAGATATCAGTAACATGATACATGCAGTTTCTAATGTGGACTCATTCCTGACTTGAATACTTTGTGATTCAGACTATTGATAATGAACAAGAGGAGGTTTGCTTTCGATGTTCTCAGCTTTGGGAACAAGCCTATTGGAAAGGTCATCAGTGAAAACTGCAGGTGCACATCACCTCTGAAGATAATAACATAGGAAAAAAGCTATGATCCTGATATCAATACAGTGTGAGAACTGTAGCAAAGCTTCTAAACATTAAAGGAAAAAAGATCTGGTACAATCTTTTGATAGAAAAGCAAAAATGTTAACATAAATTTTAGATGAAGCTAGATTGGTTCATGAAAATACTCTGTGGTGGTGGTGTTGTCTGTGACAGTGGAGAACTGTTGCTCTAGGAGTCTCCTCCAGTCGTGTAGTACATATTAGAGGGTGTTTGTGAAAGAGGAGCCAGTCCTAGCAGTGCCTGACTGAAGAGAAATCTCTGGCAATCTTTAGTTGGGATTGTCAGAAAGGAATTTAGCTGGGACTGTCAGAAGGAAATCATGGGCAGCTATCTTGATCATTAAGCAATAAAGCTCAAAGGCAAAAATATATACTCATGAATACCACCTCTCTAACCATCTCTGATAAATTAACTGTCTTAATCCTTTTTCCCACTCCTATTTTTCACCCGTCCTTTTTTTTTTATGTGACTACACCCTTTCACCTGCTTCATCCTCACCCTTTGCCAGCTTCAGTGCTTAGAGCAATGCAGAGAGCCCTGCCAGAAAGCCTCCAGCTCTGCTCACTGCTGTGCTGTTGCACCTCCCACCTGCTGCTCCACGGCCTGTCTGAAGAGACTGGGAGTGGCAAGGAAGCAGGTGAAACACTGAGAAGGCAGACGGAGGGAAGCAGCAGGTTCCCAGCTGGCAGCAGACGGAATAGGATTTAACTTTTCTCCCACGAGACCTGAGTAACCCACAGCTAGATGGAGTTGCCCTGCAGTCACTATTCATTTTCCAGAGACATCAAAGGTTTAGCAATGTTACATTTTGCACTGCTTCTTCAAAAAAAAGTGAGATGTTATTGAAAAAAATTCAGTAAATGCACTGCATTTTCATGATAAAAAGTTGTAATTGCAGCTGAAGCAGTATTTAATAATTTTAAACAAAGATCTGAGGCATTCTAAGAAAAGAAATCTAGGACAAAGTATTCTTTTGTAATATAATGCAAACCTCTCACTCAATAGTATGTTAATTTAAATGATTTAATTAATTAATGGAACTTAATGAACATTTAAATATACTGTGCCTCTGGCTATCACAGGGAAATATTCTGGTCAATGAAAGCAATCAAATTAGTTAAGGGACATAAGGATGAAAAGTTATCTATTAAAAATTTATTATTTTATTAAAAAAACTTTGCCTCAAAAATAAGGAATAAGTACCTTGTATGTGTAGTGTTTGTGTCTGAGGCCACTCTCATTTAGAATCTCACTCATTCGTTGCAATTACAAACTAAAAGCTTTTCATTAATTATTTATAATTTTTAATATTCTTGGACAAGCATTGACCTAGATATTAGGGTAGTGTTTTATTGGTAGGATGGGTGTTGGTAGCAGGATGACAACAGGTTAGGTAACAGGTGATAGGTTGGACTCGATGAACTCTATGGTCTTTCCCAACCTTACTGATTCTGTGATATTTGTGGACGTAAATAGTTGTACTGCTGGCTCAAAACCAAACCAAGCTACAGACAAGTTGTCCCTGTGAGCATAGCAGCAAAGAGCAATAAATACATAATTTTTATGTTGATAGGAACAACCATACACAACCTTTCACAGAAAGTCATATTTGCCTAAATTTTACCTAGTGCACTAAAACACAGCCAGAATTTTCCCTGTGATCTTGAATTAGAAATTGATAGACATTGTACCAAATTTTATTTTCCAATCAAACTACCAGACTGCAACAACAAAAAGTTACAATATACATATAAAGGAAAATATAATGTCTCAGAAAATTTTATCAAGAGCATTAGTTTGGATAGAAATTTCAGATATGACATATATCCTAGCCTTTGGCTTGCAGCAGTGAACCATCTCTTTCTGGAATTATAGGTTTATATGAAGAAAAATTAGATATGAATCATGTTTATTTAACTTTTATTTAAAGTTAGCAATAAATCTTTGCACTCTTTGGCAGCCTAGGGCTGCTTACAAGTTACACCTGTAACTTCCATTAGGTTAATAAGATTATACCTACTCATTAACATTTAGTGTATTACTGGCTAATTATGTGTCTTATTATTTAAAAGTGGATGCCCTATGCATGTTGTGTGGGGATATGGGAGGAAAAGGATGACTGGATTAGAGTGAAGGTTTAGGTGTGTGAAATGAGAAGGTAAGGCTGTATCTACAAAGGGTTCTTAGAGGTTAAGTATTTCATGTTAGGAGGATATTCATTACAGTATGTTTAAATTAAATGAATGTGCAGGTGGAATAAAGACAAAGCACAGTGGGGAGGGGGGGGGGAGGGAAGGGAAGGGTGTTTGGTTTTTGTGTTTGTAATTGCTAGCAAGCCAAATAATCAGTTCTTCAGAAAGCTCTTTCTCTTAAACACAGAATTTCTCAGACAGGGCTTAGCCTGCTGAACCCCATTTAGTCGTCAGTACCAAAGCACAGTTATGGTGTCATGCAAAAGATAATGTCACTGAGTCTCTAGGTATGAGAAAGATGATTTGTTTGACTTGATTTTTTTCCCTAATAGTACTGGGAAATCCCTTTAGGCAGGACCTTTTTTTTTTCTCTTTGTTTTAATTTTTCCTTAAGCAAAAAGGAGTGGGACTCATTTGTTAGGTGTGTGAGACTTTGCAGGTCTGGTTTTACAATACACCATTTAGTCTTTGGTGAGGCTTGTTAAACCCTGAAAGAAAAGTCATGCATTGACTGAGTGACGCCACCCTGAGGTTGATTCCCAAGGGAAAGTAAAGACTCCATCCTGCCATGCAATCATTAGGGTGACCAAGAACACCTTCTAGCAAGTGATAGCACACCAAACCTTGGCAAGCTATATAATAACATTAAACCCAGTGATCCAATTATTCACTTCTAATATAAAGGGCAGGGTTCCATGGGAAATCAGGAGCAGGCCTGAGAAATGCATTTCACAATACAAACAGAGGCAGTTTGTCAAGACTCTAAGCTGGGAAAATTAACTTATGAAGCTATCCTGTGCATCCACTCTGCCCAGTCCAAGATAATTTCACATTTATGCAGGGAGGACCTTTAAAGCATTAAATTATCGGTCTTGAACACCTTGTTTAAAATATCACTTGAATTTGTTGTGTCTCAAAGGTCTTTAACATTTTATTAATTACAGAGATACATAATATAAATATAGCATAGGAATTTAACCCCTAATGACCTGTGACATAAGAGAAACAGGTATAAAAGAAATGTCTTTCATATGAGCCAATGAGAAAGTCAGCAGTATTCAAGATGTCATGTGAGACTTTTTTCCAATATACTTCTCTTTCACCATCTTTTTATTATTATTATTATGTATGTTAGTGTGTTGCCAGGTATCAAATTTTTGCTGTGTAAAGGTACACATTTCCAAATACCTAAGTATGAAAATATTTGCATGTTCACTCATTTGTACACCTACAACCTTGGACTTGTTTGCAAAGGAATAGCTACACATGCCAAAGAAGTGGCTGTTCTATACCCTCTGTACATAGGAAAACAGATTTTTCTGCAAGTATATTTCAAACTGTGGAATATTTGAACTGCAGCCCAAGTAATTACCTGAGCAGTCTACTGGGAATGTACATATTAAAACAAGTTGTAAAATAATCTCTTCCAAATCACTATTAAAAAAGAAAATTGCAGATCCTGGACGAGATCCTCAGCTGTTACAAATGGTGGCTGTTATAAGTCTCTTTGACTTCATGTGTGCAAAGTTTGAGCTCCAGGAGAAATTTTACAGTAAAACTGCAAATTTCTGAAATATGAAGTTCAGAGTATAAGCACAGGTGCTATTCACACCATCTCCTTCAAATTTCTTTAGGCATTTAGCCTGGTTTCTCTGAATCATGCCTGCCTTCTTACTGTTAGCAGTATGAGGAAACTGGGTTCCTCCAAACTGCACCATAATGGATGACTAAAGTCATATCAGTCAGACAGTGTAAATGCCC
Organism: Pitta sordida; assembly: GCA_013390025.1. Taxonomy (NCBI): domain Eukaryota; kingdom Metazoa; phylum Chordata; class Aves; order Passeriformes; family Pittidae; genus Pitta; species Pitta sordida. The sequence continues at coordinate 17,132 of WEKX01023902.1, read as the reverse complement.
TGAATACCACAAAAAGGTCATGTCTTCTGTCAATATAACTGAATTGCTCGAGACACTCTGCTTTCAAACAAACAAAAAAACCCCACTATCAAGCTATTTCATTGTAAAGGTTGTGGTTATTTGCAAAAGCAAATCAGTTGTTGCTCCAATTTCTGCATCACTTTCCAGTTTCTCTGGGATTCTCTTAATTAAAAAGTGTTCTGAATGTTGTCTTGGTGTCTATAATGAGAAAGATTTTTATTTTCTTCTCTAATGATGGTCTAAATCTAGTGTAGTAACCAACTGACTAACACAGGGAAATCCCAATCTTTCAGCTCCATTGTATAATTTATACAATATGTTCAACACTTTCCCACATAATGAACGTGGGAATCCCTTACAACCAGTCCAAGGTCTGAGGTTTTTTGTATGAATCATGTTCACTGCATCCTGGCTTAACCACACCCTCAACTACTTCTGCTGGGAGCCAAAGAGTTACTGCAATCATCACTGGTAGAAGATACCATGTGCAAAGGCATTATTTACAACAGGATGCAGTGAAGATGAGAGCCAGAGTCTGATAACTTTATCTCAGGGGTTACCTGGGAAAGACTGCTCTAGGTCTATTTAAAAGAGTAACTTTAAATAATGAATAAATTAAGAGATATTATCATTCAAATATTACTTGCTATGACAAATCTTTCATATAAGCCTTAGCCAAGTTCTGTTTATTTAAGGTGATGCTCATTTGAATACTTTGGGAACTAAGTGCTTTCACTGTACCTGTTATTCAGTTTGACACTTCTTTGCAACACAGGAGAGTCATGTTTGAACTTGTACAGAGAAATGTCATTGTCTTGTCTTCAGAAAAGATATTCAAGATACCTCAGATAATGTTCACATGCATTTATCCTCTCTGACGGGAAAATTCATGTCTGGCAGAATTTTTTATGTAAGGGAGAGGGCAAATGACAACAGGTTTTCCCATTATTAATGCAAAACTGACAATTTTAATCAGCCCTGAAAAACTAAGGCGTACTTTCTAAATTGTGCTCAGTACTGGGAATCAGACCAGAAGGTTGCCTCTAACAGAGATGTCTTCACTATACATATATTCCTACTTATAGCCCTCATGGATGGACAGACATATCACAGGCATAAGTACCTCTTGGTCATTTCTTTGTCAGACATATTTCACTTCTTTTATACTGCATTGTTAGATGAATCCCAGCTTCACCTGTTGCAATCAGGAACAAGAGTTTGTCAAGTCTTTAGGCACTCAGCTCAAATCTGACCTCCTGACTTGGACTTTTGCTCTGACTCATCCTCTAGAAGAACATCGTAGGTACACAACTGTCTGTTGATTCCAGTGGGAACCAAATCTAATGACTAGTCAGATAACACAGCTACCTAAATCAGAATCTGGATTGTGAATGTTAAAAAAAAAACCACTCACTATTATAGGGGGAAAAAATTAAGAGCAGAAAATGTTCTGTGCTACATTTATAAGAGTGAGTTTTTGGAACATTTTCCTCTCACTAAAGCTAGCTTTTGAAGCAAGAGGAGGAATTCATAAAAGGAATTTCTTTTGCACTAATATGCAAATACGCTAGTTACAGTCCAGCCACTTGCTCTGTTGATTCCCCTGTCTGCATTCACTGTATGAAGCCAGGGGGCTGGAAACAGGCATCCTGAATTTGGTTCTTATCTACATCACTGATTCAGTTTGTAATATTAAGCAAGTTACATAAGTGGTGTCAGCTAGGCATCACAAATTTTCCCACATCACAGAAACGCTGTTTGACTGAATTAATTTATGCTTATGAAGCAGTTAAACTTTATTTGACAAGTCAATGTAGTAGTATGAAAAGGAGTTTCTTCCAGGTTCCAGAGGAGCTGGGATCCAGAGGAACTGTGGCAATTAATCAGCGGTATTACAGAGTGAGAGCACTGGGCCTCTCTGGAAGACAAGCATACACAAAAGTTAAGAAATTGTTTATTCCAGCTGTAATAGGAAACTTTTGTATATAATTTCCCTGCTTACTCAGAGGCACTCTAACATCTGTCAGGCCAGGCCCAGCACTTAGCACAGAGATCTGAGGAGCGAAACACATGCCCCATTTCCTGATAGCAGCTCGCCTGCCACTGCTGCCAGACTCAGGGCACACATAAGACACCAGGCTCAGTTCCACCAGCGTGCAGTTGGGCTTCATGGACCAAATCCAAACTTGTACAGGTGTAAATGAGAGCCACACAATCTGTCCAATCCCTTAAATGAAATTTCAGCTCTTGTTACATGACATGATCTTCTTTTTAACCATTCGAGAAGGCATAAGGACTGAAGCCAAAAGCTGGTCACCTTCCATTACTTGCTTCTTTGAGGTGTACGATATTTTGATCAGCATCCTTGTCAACAGCTCCAAACATCCTTCTCATCCCCTTCCCATTCAGATAATGCTAGTCAGGTTAAACAGCAGTCATCACAACATAGAGTTGTGTTTAAGGGGATCCACATTTTTATTTTAGATTCCTGATTTCAGTCAAAATATCCTCAAGCTTTGCAATAGAAAAACTGCATCTTTAACCCCAGCACCACCAACCTACTCTTGTTTCCTGTATTTAATCATAATTCCTGTTCATTGAATTGTTTTCTTCTGGATTTATACACTTGTGCTCCTCTCCACTTTCACTCATAATCTTTGAGCATCTGGTAACATCCAATGTTGCCAAGTTTTCCTATGAGAACAAGCATACTCAGAGTCCAGGAGTGACAGTAATTACTGTAACAGACAATTTCAAATATTATATGTCCCTCTTACACAACAGGGACCACTTCACCAGCCCTGCCTCCCCCTACCCCCCATCCCCGCCCCAAAAAAAACAACAACAAAAAAACCCCAAAGCCGTAAAAGCTTAGAACTGTCCAAAATATGTATTTAAAGCCAGTCAGAAAAGCTATGAAGTGGTTTTAACTTTTATTCTTGACACCTACATGTGTTCATACATTTATACTTCAGAGCATTTTATCACCTCAGTCACAATTTAGATTTTTTTAAATGCTTGCAGTGCAAGATATTGCAACTCATTGCAGTTTATTTCTATCACTCAGAAACTCTGGAAACATAAGCGATATTGTTTTCCTTATCTGCTCTATTTCCTTGTCTTTCTGTATTACAATACATTTTGCACCCTGACAAAGGATTAATCACCTGATGGGAATACTGCAGAGATCTGCTGAGAAATATATTTCTGAATGACTTCACACTAGACAGAAGTTCATGATGTCTATGATTTATTGTCTCTGGTGAATTTCTCATTGCTGTTGAGAATTTAAACTAGTTCAGCTGCTCCTAGTGATGAGACACAGAATACAAATACAAGGCCACAGTAACTCTGTGAAGCTCAAATTTGGAAAGCAGCTTTTCCAAAATACAAAGAGAAATGATGACTTTAGACCTAAGGAGGAGAAAAGCAACTTACTTTTCAGCTGTTTCCACATTCCTTTCTGACTGTACTGTAAAGTCTTATACATAGCAAAAGAACACTCTAGCCAAAACCTGAAGTCTTCCTTCTATTTTCATCATATTTTTACATGGAAAACTACTTCTCAGCATACTTCCATGTAATAAGATACACACATGGAAGAGCAGAAAGAAAAACAAGCCCAAGAGGTCAGGACTGCTCTCTGGCATGCTCAGGATGTACCAACTGGAAGCTGAAAATGAGAGCAGCTCAGGTCTCCAACACTGTTGGGCAGATGGGGTTTATATACCCAGGAGGCTAGAAATCCTCACTTGGATCATTCAAAAGCAAAGGCAGATGGCAACATCATACAAGATGTACCCTGAATAAGGATTTCAGGTACAAAGCCCTGATCAGGAGTGAATATAGCTTGGCTGACATCGCTCAATGTTTCAACTCATTTTTAAAGCATTTTTATTTCCTAATATATTGTTCCGTTTTTGATATTCAGTCGTGTGCCTCCTCTTCAGCCTTGTATATGGTTAGTAATTTCTTTGGGATCACAAAACTATAAAAGCAATGTTTATTCATACAAAATAAACACTTAACATTTTGCAATTTCTGGATATACTTGTGAAAATATACAACATCTTCTTTGGTCCAGAAAGACTAAGTCTTCATTGAGCAATGTAATAAAAGGACAAAAAATTAAAACAATCTTGAAGTTTTAAAAAGTAAAACACATTTGAGCATGCATGTGAGCAAGGGTCTGACTCCTGACTGGTTTGCCTCTGTGTAAAGTGGCATAAACACCTATTGCTCTAATGTGAACAACTGTATGTGACGCTGCTAAGCAGAAGTACTGGAAAACTAAGGTTATTAACCAGTTCATCCAAGCTAGTGAATCACACAGCTATTTATCCATAGTCATATTTATTTAAATGTCAGAGACAAGTTTGAGGGCACAACAAAACCAGAATTGTCGTAATGCTTGATTTAGGAGAGACGCTGTGAGATGAATAGGATAGGCTTTCTTCCTTCTGTCATTCCCCTAATAGTCTGGATGTGCCTGTCGTCCATTTTGAGAATTTATGAGTTCCCTGCAATGAAGAGAATTTCATCTCTGTTCAGCTATCACATTCACCTCTTTCAGAAGGTTTGCTTTGCCCAAATTCTTTGACAAGGAATAAGTGCAATCTCAGCCCCACTGAAGCTAGTGGGAAGTTTGCCATTCACTATAAAAGAGCCAGATTTCAACACAAAGTTTGTATCCATAGAAGACCAGACTGAATCTAGTCCAGTGTTTGTAAAGTGCTTTGAAGTAGAAAGTGTTGCAGCACTGAAAGTAGTGGTATTATTATTATTGCTATTAAGCACATGACAGATTAAAAAGGTAGAAACCTCAGAGTGAACTGGAAGGAAACACTGATTCTGCACATCTTTCTCAGAGGCATTTTTCTAAACAGTTTCGTTTAAAAGTATCTAGTAAAATTCTCTTTCAACTTAAGTACTTTCTTGGCATGTTAATCAGAAGCAGATCTTCCTACCAAGTATAGCCATTATGATGGAAAGCATCCTATCTTTTCCCTGGCATACTTTTCCTAGAGTTTTATTACTGCTCTCTAAAGATTAACTGAAATACTCTACAGGGAGCTTAATTTTTTTCAGAAACACTGCAAAAGCCCAAGCTGGAAGGGAGAAACAATGTTTTCTGTTCAGCCTATTCTTCCTCTGAACTACAGTCTGGCCTGTACACTTCACTGGCCCACAGAAAATAAAGTCTGGGATCCAGTATTGTTGGCAATTACATATAAGCTCTTGCACTGCTTGTGGTTGTCGTGTATGTATTACCACCAGACAACGGATGATCATCAAGGAAAACAAATCCTCTCCCATGATCTCATTAACTAGTTTATTCTGCCACAGACTCATTCAAAATTCTTTTCAAGTTACATGGACAACATGGTAGTCAGGAAATTTGTTAGCTGCTACCAAAGGAACTAACATTTAGGTCTTGGCTGTTGTTTCACCCCAGTATCCTCAGATCACAGTTCCTGCAGTTCCCCCGAACATCTTGCTCAATAGAAAAGAACGCTCCCTGTAGGCTTTGGACGCTCAGGGACTGATCTTCAACTGTCAGGGCTCCGTTAACCACAGGCAACTCAAGGTTTTAGGCTTCGGAGGATTTATCAGAAGCTCGGCAGCTGTGAGAAGAGCACAGCGTTAGGTCAGAGAAGGAACAGGCCAGCAATTGTGAATCAGTCATTGGCACACTCAGCACAGCTGAGAATTCCCAACCACAGCCTACAGAAGGGAGTTGTTACATCTTGATTAATTTCAAATCACACTGTCTTCTTTCAGTCTCTACCTTTTTTGGTTATCTCAGTGCACAGCAATGGTCCTAGTGGCTGAGATCTGCAGAGTTGTGTTCGTGACTCTTATCTTAATCATGTGGTCTGCGATGGAAACAGTGACAAATTACTGCTATCAGTCAACTACAAAGAAAGGACAATCTTGTATAGTTTTCTAAATTTAATCCACTGAACTACAGTCCAAATAAAGGCAGTGATATAAAATATGCTATTAATACTTCACCAGCTATTTACATAGCAGGTATAATTGCAGCTAGAAAGAAATTTGAAATACAATAACCTAAGAATTTTCAAAAAGACAGTTTCTTCTGTGCTTAATGCAGCTAGCACTCGCTAATAAGCTATTGCTGCGGAGACACAGCATATTAGCACCACATCAATTCACCTACACAGTTTCTGGAGTGGAATCTTGAATGGATACGGTTTCTGTACGAGCAACTGTGATCACATCTATCTGCATGCAATCCTGTCAACACCTGACTTGATGCTGATATGATTATTTTTCAAGAAGTTGCTTGGTCTCTGAGTACTTTGGAAAACAAAATCTGGATTTAAATGCCCATGTTGGTACAGATAGATTTTAAAACATTGGTAAAAGTTAATAATTTGCCAATAAGAAAACTGTGAATAAGTGAATAAGAAAACCTAATACAGTTATACTCCCTCATTTGTGAGGAACGGGTCAGGCCACGGGCCTCACAAAAAGCCAAACTCACAAAGAAGTGCAAGTCGTTAATATGCATGCAGGCCACGCCCATTGCCCCACCCACCCAAGCCCAAGCCGAGTTGGCGCGGGGCCGCCCGAGCCTGGGCCCAAACTGAGCCAGCGCGGGGCCGCCCAAGCCCAAGCCAAGCCGGCGCTGGGCTGCCCGAGCCTGAGCTGAGCCGGCACAGGGGGGCCACCCAAGCTGGGTGTGCTCCAAGCGAGACGACTTCATGCAGTTATGAAAGATTTACACACTCTCAGGTTAGATGTGCTGTCCAAGACTTTCTCGGGGCAGACATCTACGCGGACGGCTGCACGGATGGCTTCCCGCACCTGTGACCCCGGCCGAGTGAGCGTAAAAGGGTTTTTCCTCGGTGTGGGGTGGCCACGGGCGCCAGGAAGCACCGACACAAATACTGACACTCAGCAGAGCAGTGCCGAAACAGTGCCGGAGTAGTGGGGGAGCCGTGTGAGGGTGCGGAGCAAATTTGCATATAAATGAGCTGCCATTCTATGTGGACTGAGGGCTTCGTGAAGGGGGGACCAGACTCACGCTACTGTGGTATAGGAGACCTGACTGTATTTGCTAGAAATATATATGTACAGTTAATCCTCAGTACTTCAGGGTTCCTCTCTCACGAGTTCACTTCTTCGCAGGGTGTTTTCTCTGTGATAATGGAAGTCTGCGACTGCACCTGTGCTAAATTGACAGTAATGAATATGCCACCTAGCCCAGCCCACCACGCCACCCCAGTCAGCCCCAGCGCGCTCCAATGGTGTGTCGATGGCTACTGGCCCCCCACCATTCCCCCATGCCCTGAAATGGTGAGCACCAGCCCATGCCGCTGGCCCAGGGCCACAAATAGTGGCTGCCAGCCCCCTGCCAGCCACCCATGCCCAGAAATGGCAAGTGCCGGCCCTGCCGCATAAGCTGGGAAAGCCAGGAATCCCTGCATCCCAGTCCCTGCCAAAGGGAATCCTGGGGATTCCCTGGGCGCAGGGAGGGGTCAGAAGAGACTCCCTTGGCTCCCCTGACCTGTCAGAGAGTGTGAGGAGGTGCCAGGACCACACCCCAGGGCTCCGGGACTGAAGGGGGCGGTGCAGCAGATGAGGCAAATTTGCATATTAATGAGCTGCCTATCATCACAGAGTGAGAGTTTTGCAGGGTTGGTGGAGGGAGGCCCGCAGCCCCGCAATAATCAAGGGATGACTGTATTCCTTATTTAAACCAGTAAAAAACTGTATGTTCAGATGTAACATTTCAACCAATAAACACATTCCTAAAGTAAGATATGACATGCTTCTTCATGACTTTTTGCAGTCCAACACAACAGCTGCATCTTTTCAGGGCAGTTCATATCTCACTTAGCACTACTTTTCATGGCTTGTGACATAAAAAAGAGGTACCTAGGACCACTCTCCTTCCTTAGGAAGATCCACACTGCATAAATCCCTATTTCCTTCATGCAGCACTGCTCTTAAGCATCCATGGGTGACTTCAATAACACAAATTGGGGTTTGACTCCAACAGAACTGGCAAGATAAGAATTTAGAGAAGAAAGATGGACAGAAAAGTATTCATCTTTCTGTGCCCTCAAAAACCACACGAGCAGCTTGAGATAGAGAGACTTAGTAAAAAGGATATGTTAGTATTCTACCACTCTCTGAAATCAGCTGTAAGATCCTTATGGATTTTCGCAGAGTCAGGATTTCACTTGCTCTGTATTTTTCCTGACAGAAAGTCTAATAGTTTGCTAAATTAACTTCTAGTGAGGCTGCTTCTTCCTTTTCTGCCATTTAGGGCAGCAGAAGACCCGGTGCTGCTAACAGCCTTTTGATGTGCCAGCTCTCTACAGCTTCCAGATCCACTCTGCCTTTTGGGATCACACCTGTTCACAGCCCCATGACTGAACATTACCTCACAACATCTTTCCCATCTTCCCTACTGGTGGAAATACACAAGCATCCTCTAGAAATGCATCCTGGCTTCTCAGCAGTTCTGGAGGCCCGTGGTGGGTTGGCTCCACTGATCAGCTGGAGATTTTGTTTAGAAGTCTTCTTTATGCTCTCAATGTTGCTATCAACACCACAAACCTAACACTTTGTTTACATACCTCCAGTCCAGGACATCAGAAGCCTCCTCTACTAACACTGCCCAGTGTGTGAGGGTGCAGCTTCTCTTTTTTATTTTTATTCTCTTTTTTATCTTTTATAAGATATTCATTCCGATTTCACCCAAATAGACCTCTTGCTGTCAGCATTTAATTACACTTGCATTCCAATATAAATAAAGTATTAGCCAAAACAGAGGCTATTATAGAAGATAAGGTCAGGCACATCTTCACAAGAAAAGGAAGCTTTGGAAGCTTCTGTACTTCTGACAAGAATAAATTTGTAAAGGCAAGGAAAAAATGTAGATAATTGAGCATGTTCTGCTGGTGATAAATCACACTATTGAAAGTAGTACTCTTTCTATAATGTCTTTCTTAGGAGGTTTCAGAGTACATGTTTAATATGTAAATGTAAACTATGTCCTTGTAAGACTACCAAGTCTTTTCAGACATCCATTGAAAAATACTGTTCACTTACGATTGCTCTTTTTAAAGATTCACTGCTCAGAAAAGATTTCAGCCAGGGTTTTCTCCCAAGCTGGGTATTAAATTATTTGACAATCTTCTTCTCAGTTTGGCTCATGTATGTAAACATCTGGAGAAACATTATGTTCTAAGTTTAACCACAAATTTTATATCATAAGATAAGCATACATCTTAAATACTCATTTAAATCTTAAAATACTGAAATCTCATAAATTCAAATCGGTCCCTAGTCTTCCAAGTATAAATGTCCATTACCCTTTCAAATAGGTTTAGAAAAATAACATAATCCTTCAAACAAAAATACCAGACCCCACTGTATTTAGATTGATGGGAACTTCAGCAAGCCTCATATGATCTTTTCCTCACCAACATGAGTCTTAACTCAGTTGTCAGGTTTGCTGTCACCTCCAATCTAGATTCCTGTGAAAGGTCATGCAGACCTAATGCATTGGCTCAACTTTTCTTGTACTTATTGTGGTTAGCTTCAGATTCCCAGCTAGCATTCTCAGTAACCACGCTGAAAGGTAGAACTTAAATCGCACTGGACAGAGGTATTTGCATGATAGCAGCTTTTGAAGTTAAATTCATGCAAGTTTCTGGGTGATAAGAAACTGCATCAGCTATTTCAGCACTCGTTTTGGTCAGATTCAATTCAGCTGAACAGAAATTAAATATCAGTTAACCTGCTGCTGCTCCAATAATCTATATATAATACAATTTGGTGTTCTTAAAATAAGGCTTGACATGTTATTTTCTTGTGGCACACTTGTCTTGACAATACAATTTCAATTTATTCGAAGGTTCCTATGTTTCTAGTAGTATCAGAATAATTTTGGTTGTGATAGTTTATATGGATCACCCAAGTTCTTCTTTCTGAGACACCAGCAGGAAATTAGAGCAGAATTTGGCTCAGCATATGTTCCCTTCTAGACCTCTAGGTACCCTAAAAATGCTTCGTGAATGAAGCATTTGCAATTAACATCTTTTATTGCCCAGTGCCGCCCCAGTACTGTGATGTAATTCACCTGTGCTGTTTGACCTAAAGGGGAATTTGGCAGTTGAACCTGAGAAGTTTTCTCATGGATCTGCCCTATTGCCTAACATTACTTGCTGCTGCATTAAAGAAGTGCAAAATCATTTACATATAAATACATTAATTTTGTACAAAGCACTCTGAACAAATGTCTTCCACTACACGCTTAAAAAAAGATATTTTATTTGACTGGAGATGCTTTCATAAACAACAGGTCTCATTGACTGCAACACTGAAACACTCTAATGAATTTTTAATGCCTTTAGTTGTTTAACTGGATCTTATTACAAAAAAGCTGAAGACACAGGAGCGTGATGTTTCCTCCACTGGCATATTTAAGAAATTAGTAGAGGCATGCCAAGAAAATGCTCTGCTTTCAAAATAAAGCTCCAAAACTCAACTCAGAGGAAAAAATAAAAACCATTTTCTTGTGGTTTCTAGAATTAAACTACTGCTGTTGATGTATCTTTTAATTTCCTCAAGCTGATGGTACTTTGTTCTGTCCTTTACCTCACAGCTGGTATGATATTGCATCTATGGCTGGCTGGCAGGTGGCAGAAACTAATCATATTTGAAAACAAAGTAAAAGTCAGATCTCGGACTGGACAGACAGTAGAAAGGAAATTGTCCTCTTATATATGCCATTTCCCCTTGAAGTTAAAATGTGATGTGCAAGGTGAATAGAATTATAGGCAGGGGGCGGATTGGCTGCAGGATGATCAGGTGGAAACAGACCTGGGAGTGGTGGTTGATAGAAAACTTAACATGAGCCAACAGTGTGCCCAGGTGGCCAGAAAAGCTAATGGTATCCTGGCCTGCATCAGGAATAGTGTTGTCAGTAGGACTCGGGAAGTTATTCTCCCCCTGTACTCGGCACTGGTTAAACCTCACCTTGAGTACTGTGTCCAGTTCTGGGCTCCTCATTTTAAGAGGGATGTTGAGTTCCTTGAGCGTGTCCAGAGAAGGGTGACAAGGATGGTGAAGGGGCTGGAACACAAGCCCTATGAGGGTTGTGAGAGCTCATAGCTCTCTCTCATAGAGAGCTGGGGTTGTTCAGTCTGGAGAAGAGGAGGCTGAGGGGAGACCTCATCACTCTCTACAACTACCTGAAAGGGAGGTGTAGCCAGCTGGGTGTCCGTCTCTTCTCTCTGGCTAC
>WEKX01023901.1:0-46780 GCA_013390025.1 Pitta sordida | reverse complement strand
AGACAGCGTCTGCTACCCTGCCCATGTCAACTGCCACACAAACTACCTCTTGATAGATCATATATAAGCCCCCCGCAGTTAACGTCCCTGTTTGCCGTGCTCCCAGGAGAGTTAATGGTTTAAGTACCCACAGGTGGGAAGTCTTGGCTCCCTGGGTACCCCCGCCCCAAAGCAAGTCCAAGACGGCCCCTCGCAGCTGGCCCCTCATTGGCGCCGATCCAAGCCGCCAGTGATGGCTGTTCTAGAAGTTTGCGGGTGAAACAGAATTGTTACTCATAGATGCCACAAGCTGCCTGTGTCTCTAGAGTCATTTATTTGCATACTTCTGCAATCACTATTTTCAAAACCTGTAAACTTATGAGCACCTTCCTAAATTGCCACATCATCTTGAGTGGCGAGAGCTTTCACAGGGTTTGGGTGCTCTAATGCCTGCTGCTGGTACAGGAGTGTTAAATAAAAGCTTTAGATCCCCGTGCTGAAGATCTCATTATTAGTACTGCCCTGTGGTTGTTTCAGCATTAGATTGGATTAGGAAGCCCTCTTTGACCTCAGGATCTATATTTTCAAGACTCTCTGCACTGAAAACCATTTGTCGTTTAACACCTTCTAGCCCAGCGCTGTACCATAGCAGACGCTGGGCAGGATTGTGGGCATGGCTACAGATTGTCATTATTTTTAAATGAGACATTTCTCTTACTTTATTCAGCTGTGATATTGTTTATATGTGTGAGGGGAAGATCTGTATGAAAACCGGTGGCACTTTGAGAATTTTAATGAGAGGGGAATATTGGAGATTATTTCCCAAATTAATTTTTTTCATTTACTCCTTTTCCTGATATTTCTTGGTCTAACCCCAAGATGCCCGTGTCATGCTATGTAACAGATTCACTTGTTCTTCCTCTGCTAATATTCTGATGGGATAGGACCATGACTGATTGTACCGTGCTAATCTCCAGGGAGGGGATGTCTTGTTTAAATTCTTAATAAAATAAAAGGCTGCTCTCTCCAGTTAAAATCCTCATGTGAATGTGTTACAACCCCTTTGTGAAGGAGCTAAAGCATTTTGTGTTTCCTTCACGGTGCTTTTATAGAATGGATGCCAATTTAAATTTCCAGCACAGTCATTGCTTTGCTGCCAGTGGTCTGAGTGTGCCTGGGATGCCCCTGAGAGTGGGCTTGGCTTGGACAGTCCAGAAAGTGAGGGTGCCTTAGGACGTGTAGTGCAGAAGTCCCTCATTGCCTCTGGAGGGTATGTTCCCACATCCATTCAGTCTTTGAAGCTCCATCTTGGTGCATGCCCAGCAGCACCAGGCCTACATCACTCAGCCATCAGTGACCCTCTGGTCTTGGAGACTGGTGGGAAGCTTACCAGCTCTGAGCAAGGTTGTACAAATGGGCAAAGGTGCTTTGTGTTGATGTTATGCTTGCAAACTGGAAAGCCTTCCCAAAACTCAGAATGGTGAAGAGTGTGATGCTGGCTGGTGTCAGTGTGTGTCGTTGTGTTAATCAGTTATGGCTGGTCTTTGACCATTGCAGCTGTAGCCTCAAGTGGAGCTACTTGTTTGTAATGCACTGTCCTCCTCTTCTGTATTCTAGTAGGAAAACTTGAGATTAGGTGGAGTCTTGGACTAGAGGTGGGTTCATGTGTTGTGGTGATTTACATGTCCACATCCAGCAGGAGCAGGGCTGGCCAAGAGCTAGTGAGTTTGTTTTGAACACAGTCTGTTTCCGGAAGAAAATGCTCAAAACACTCTCCCAGCAGTTCTGGACCTGGATATACAAAAATACTACTACAGCTGTGAAAGCCCTCCTTGAAGTCCATATGGCTTCTTCTGTTAGTACTTATTATCACACTGATGTGACTCATTACAACGCTTGTTTCCAGAAATGTTATTAACTGTCTCTTCACCTTTTAGCACAGAAAATTCATAACCGACTTGGCTCAGCCAGGACTGAGGACTAAATTAAATTAAACTCAAAGCCACCTGCTAATGTCAAGGCGATGGTAATTGTAAAAGCAGTAATTGCTGCTGAATTAATGACAGCATTTGGGTACCTTATCCAGGTGTCATAAACACTGAAAATGTTTTACAGGAAATGGTTTCAAGTAATGTGGCACTTAGGTGTGGTATCACTTGAAATTGCAGATATTAGCAGAATTCAGCTTATGCTATTCCAAGTGTATGTCAAGTGGAGTACCGCAATTTTCGTAGTATTTCTAATCTTTCATTGTAAAAATAAAACAAATGTAAATATAGCAAAAAGCATGAATTGTCTTTCAGTAAAGAAGGTATTGGAACAAGTTCTTGTGAGAGAGTTATTTTGTTAGCATATCACTTTGAACCTAAATCAACATTTGTTACGCTGAAAGGATTTCTATTCAGTGTTCTGAAGAACAACAAAGCAGCCTGTCCCTGTTCATTTTTCTGTTATCGTTTTCTGCTTTTGCACTGAAATATTCATTCCTTACCCTACTGGGAAGGGATGTCTCATACAGGAAAGAAAGCAATAAATCTCACTTAGTGGCTTGTCAGTTTCTATCTGTATATATAAAAACTAAAATGAGAAACGCTTAATTTGACAGAATTAAAAATGTTGAGAAAATGTCTTTGTCAATTGAAAAATTAATAGTATTACTTCTTTTGGTGTTAAATTTTAATTTCTGGTTTCCTTTGTGTGGAGGACTTTTTATATAGCCAGAATTCTGGCTGTTCTTTAATTTATGGTGCTGTACCATGTCATGCTCTTTTTTAATTATATGTGCCTCATGCGCAATTCTAAGATATTTCTTTCTTTCCTGTGTTTTCTTTTCCTCCTGATTAGCAACAGCAATTAAACGTACAATGAGGTAATCTAACATTTTCAGGGGGATTTGCCATTGCAGCCAGAGGAAACAGTTTTGTTTATCCAGAGGAGATAACATTCTTTCACTATAATGAAAGTCAGTGCTCACCAGATGACAGCTCTGGTCCTCGCCCTGCAGTTGCAGCTTTGCAGGCAGATCCCGTTTCTCTGTGGGAACGCTACGTATTTTCCCTAATAAGATTTGTTAATGGATGGGAGAGTCTGCAAGATCTGATTGATTGTGGCCTTGGGTGTTCTAATACAAGTATCACAGTTCTGGATGTGTGACCTCTTAGTTTGTTCTCTCTTGCAAAGACAAAAAATACTTACATGTATTTTAAAAATAGTTATGAATATCTGATGAGTGAGAAAATGTATTTTTTTCCCCATGCTTGTTATGTGCATTCCCTATGGAATGAACAGAAAGGAACAGAAAAGCTGAGTGTATGCTGCAGTGAGGTGGATTTCTTGTATCAGATATTGTTCAAATAATTGCTGTCCTGGAGTAATGATGATGGTTTGGAATAACTATTTTAACTATTTTGGAATTACTTGTTTTAACAATACACCGCCTACTAATATAAACAGAGATTACAGTAGAAAGTATAGTAACTGTCTTCTATGTGATATATTTTATGATTGTAGTAAGTATCTAATTTGCTTTAGTGCTAATTTTCAGTAGGACTGCAGTGCTGATTTTGAATAGGACCACAGAAGAATCTGTACTTATTTCATGAAAGAGTCCATCTTACACAGGACCTTCACGGAATGAGAATGATTATTATACCTTTTAAAAAATGTTAGTAATACTATAGAGTTTAAAAAAAGAGTTATCTCACATCCAAAATCCAACTACCGGCAAAAGTTAGGTTAGAGAGAAATACTTGTAAGAAAGCATTTCATATCCTGCCCAAGTTTATACTGTTACATACTGATCATGTATTTCTGACTGGTTTCAATTATCGTTTTCTTTCTTGAATCACAGTTCTTCACTAAGAATAATTTTCTTGTAGTATGGTATCTTAAAAAATCCACTTTAGTACAGTGGTAAGTGTCCCCACCTGTCATGTGGGAGACCTGGGTTCGATTCCCGACAGGGAGACAGTGTTAAGAGTTGGACTCGATGATCCTTGTGGGTCCCTTCCAACTCAGAATATTCTGTGGTCTAGGTGAGTTAAATATTGGTGCAATTTTTAGTGGTACCATTGCTCTTTAAAGGTAGTTGGAGTACTTTCCTCTGAATCCTTAATTTAAAAGGAGGGATTTGATGACAGTGTGGCTTACTCTATGCATCACCTGATAAAGGGACTGCTGATATGTCAGGCAAATAACTCCGCACTCCCTCTTCTTTGAAAAGTATCCAGTCTAGATATGATAAAGCATTGGAGAAAGTGATTCACAGAATATTCTGAGTTGCAAGGGACACACAAGGGTCATCAAGTCCAACTCTTAAACAGCACCACTGCATCCCTGGTGGGAATCGAACCCCCGGTCTCCCACGTGGAAGATGGGGACACTCACCACTGTACTGAAGTGGATTTTTTAATGGAGACTGTGGGAGTGGTTTGTAGACTTTTAGACTTGTAGGTAAATATTTAAACTAAGTGTGGGGTGAAAGATGAGTGCAGACATGGAAGTGTGACAGCTTCTACCAGGTCTGATCCAGTTGGAGTGCTTTGTGTAAGTCATCCTTTGCTATTGCTGCCTCAGCATTTGTGAGGAAAAGCCAGGAAAAGTCCTTAAGCCTCTGAAGATAACCACTGGGATGGGAAATTTTGCTGTAGATACTTTCCTTTATTACCTATAATGTCTCTCATTTTGTACTCTGTCATTTCCGCCTTTGCTTTGTACTTCTCAGCACAGCTGTCATCATTTGTGCTTACCAAAAATTGACTTTATTGGATGATATTCGGGAAAGATCGGGGTTTGGCAAAAAGTTGAAATTCATGTCTGAAGTAGAGATAATGACCAGAAGTTTCTGTTATTTATTTACTTTTATTATCCTAAAAAAAACCTTACCCTGTACAATATTTACTTCTCCAATGTTAGAAGTTTTGGCAAAATAAAAATACAGTGATCATTGTGGATAGTGTGTAATAACTGCAGCACCTGAATATTATTAGTCATTATTTTTATTTTTTTATTCTTATGTAACTGTTAAAGCTGCAAATTGAGGGCTAGTTTCTGTATTAATATTATTCCTTTTACCCTTGCTAAAAGAGTGTAATTTTACAGCATGAAGCTCATGCTGTAAGCATGTTCAGTCATTCAGAGTGATGTATTCTTGACATTCTTGTCCATACTGTTTTACTTAATAGACAGTGATTTAGCACTCAGTTGTTCAACCATGTTAAACTAGCCTTAGAGATAAAATTGGATCATGTCCATAGTTGACTCTTATTTTTAACTTTGGATAGGGAAGGAAAATCGCTAGCATGCGTTAGTAATAACCTGTTGAAATTCTCATGTAAACAAGAAGTGCATCTTTATCTTGGCATTTCTTCCAAAACTGGATGATGATTTTTAAAAAATCTTTAATTCTTTTTCCTAGTTGCCTACTAGGAAAATTATTTACTACATTGGAAGAGGTGCATTTGGGACAGGAAAGAAGTTGGAATGCCTGGCTTCCCTGTGTGTTGTAATGTTGCTGTTTAGGGCACTGTTTTTAGCAGGAGTGAATTACATTTTCCTTCTATATCCATATGTGGAACAATACTTCCTTTCTGC
Source organism: Pitta sordida (assembly GCA_013390025.1). Taxonomy (NCBI): domain Eukaryota; kingdom Metazoa; phylum Chordata; class Aves; order Passeriformes; family Pittidae; genus Pitta; species Pitta sordida. The sequence goes on along the minus strand of WEKX01023901.1, from coordinate 41,209 downwards.
TTTGTATGGGATGTGTTTATTTTTTGATAACCATTGTTTGTGACATTTCCATAAAGTAGGCAATTTTTCTTTGAAAGACTTTGTGTTGTTAATTTATAAAATAAATACAGTAGAATTAAAAAATATGTGAGTTGAAATACTTCCACTTTAGTACAGTGGTGAGTGTCCCCACCTGTCATGTGGGAGACCTGGGTTCGATTCCCGCCAGGGAGACAGTGTTAAGAGTTGGACTCGATGATCCTTGTGGGTCCCTTCCAACTCAGAATATTCTGTGATTCTGTGATACTTTACTTTCAAGAAATACTTGAAAGTAAAGTGTTATTGCTGTACGTCAAACTTTTAATTAAGATACTAAAATACCATATTATTGTCCAGAAGCAATTATTATAATTGACCTCTTTCTGAGCTCTTTTTAATGATGAAGGATTAATACAGCCTTTACTGTAGCAGTTACTGGACCTTGCTGCATCTGCTGTGGTTAAATATGTGTGTGCATTTTGAAAGGGAGATCTCCTCTTGTTCTTACGTACACATCTAAAAAGAATGTTAAAAATGTGACTGTGTAGTGTAATGAGGGGAAAGCTTATGTGCTCCTGGTGGGTTGCTCTGGAAATCTACTCCGAGGTAATTGTGTTCAGCCCCAAATGTTTCTGAGTGTTCATCAAGGTTTTAACCCTTGTGTAACTGGATTAAGTGCTTGATAAATATCACAAATCCATAACTAATTGTCACAATTGGTAAACTTGAAAGTCAGAAGTATGATGGATTGTGAAGGGGTTTCTGAGCAAATTGTTTTCCCTGCTCCTTGGCTTCAAGTTTCTCCCACCGCTCTCATGCGATTCACTCAGGAAAGTTTTTTGGTTCCAGACATAATTTGACTTGAAATTGCTTAACCTCCCTCAAAATATATTGTACTGTAATTCTAAATCTTGAGATCTGTATCATATGAAGACACTGTTAGGTGGAATAGTTTGGAACTTTTTCATCGTAACATGATTATCCCAGAGTTTTGTATTCACTTGTGATCACACTGAGAAAGTGTGATTTTATAAATTGTATTTTATTTGTGTGAAAGGAACTTCTTCATTACCTTGTTTTGACCAGCGACATCTTTATGTATTCACATAAACATTTATATGCACGACTACACCACAAGATGCATCAGATGTATAAACTGATTGCTAATACATAAATAAACATAAATTCATCACAAATATGTCTGAGGAGAAAAAAAATTAATTGAAGAGAACCATTATTTGGAAGAGAGAACAGTGAAGGTGACTTTGCTATTTTGACTACTACACCTGGGATAATCCCTTTCGGTGTTGCGATAGATTTCAGTGTAATTCCAAGGAAATAGGCCTTGGACATGGTCATATTGAAATTGCTAAATAAGTTTCTATATTTAAGTTGAAACAATATTGCTTCTAATTAAAAACTCTCTTAGTAGAGCACTCAGTGTTCAAAAAATCAGATTACTGTAACCTGAGCTGATCTGGCAGTTGAAGGAAAGCAAAATCCTCTTTGTCCTAGCTTTTTAGCTATTACTCTGGACATAAAAGTTCCTCTTGTTGTTTGTCATTCTTTTGAGCATATGTTAGGCATTTGGTTTCTTTTTACTTCATGTTTTAAAATGAAAGCTGAAACTCTGTAGGTGCTAAATATCAGTTAAATCTCAGTTGTGTGGTGGGGTATATTCTAATTTTTTGATTAATTGTGGCATTGACACTATCTGGATGTAAGCCAGCTGAGTTAATAAAGACTGTAGTGGGTGGTTTTGCCACAGTTTGGCAGCACAGTAGGTATGTGTCAATGCAGCCCAGGCTTCCACAGCCTGCTGAGCCGCTGTCAATAAACCTCACTGAGAGCCAAGGCATCCATTCTGTGGCTCTGTACCCACCGCTCCAGCAAGAGGTGTTGCCTGGGACAGGGGGCCACCTGGATGCAGGAGTGTACCTGGCTCATGGCCCCTGCAATATCCAGAGCAGGCCTGGCTGCCCTCATGGCTCTGACTTGGTGGTGGTCATGCCAGAGGCAGGTCATCTGGGCATTGTCACTGTATGATACTGCTGTGTGTGTCCTCCTGTTACCAGCTGTAATGGAAAACATGGCATGCTGCTTTGTTCCTTTGACGTCATTCTGAAAGAACAGGATGCTTCATTGTGCTAAGGTGGCTTATACCATATGCTCAATAATGGTATTACGTATTTTCCAACACTTGGTTTCTTTTTAACTTTCAGGTTTTCCGAAAAAAGGCAGTGGAGCTTGGAGAGAAATTGTTACCTGCTTTCAACACTCCCACTGGGATACCGTGGGCATTGCTTAATATCAAGAGGTAAAACAGCTTCATTTTGGTGACTAAAACATAAAACAGCTATGTTTAACCAATCTTTGCCATAGAACTGTTACAATTGCTGTATAGTTTGTCTTTTTGGTTCTGCAGTTTTACTTGGGAAGTTTAAGTGGCTATGCTGAACACAAAAGAATACATATAGAAATATATTTATTCATTTCACAACTGGCATTTTTTTCAGTTAGCACGTTGCTCCTCACTAAGGTCCTTAATTGCTTTTGCTATTGGTAGGGTAAGAGCAAAAGGGCATGTGCTACTCTGAAGGGGTAAGTTTTCTAGCCACTTCCTGGTCATTGTGGTTTTTTATCTATGCTTACATGTAGTGTCAACATGTTCTTCGTATCAAGAGTAATACCTGTTACAAGTGACTCACTGTTTTGTACCCCCTCCCAAGGAGTGGTTTTACTTTGGGCAGTCATGGGCAACTGTGTGTTTGCTGTAGGAGATGCACGCTCTCCTGAAATCACTCCTGCCTCCAGTATCTGACCCCAGGCGTGTCAACAATTCCTTGGTCCATCTCAGGACTCTAGTGGTGATACTTTGCTCGTAAAGAAAATTCTTTCTTTGCACTGGCTGGGGGAGGGTATTGAAAGTTACACCTGTAGGGTGCATTTGTCTGTTTGTAAAGACACATCAGCTTTCTTCATACTGCAAGTTCACCCCTGCATCACTCATCATGAGAAGGTGAATCAAGAAGAATTTCACATATGCATGTGTTGGTGTTTTGGTTTTTTGTAAGATTCCCTCCTTAACAATCAGCATCTTCCACTGTCATCTGCTTCATCTGTATTTATCTTTTATCTAAATTTCTGCTTAACTACTAAATAAATCAATAGGACTTTTTCCATAACTCCATTTGTGTGGTCGATCTTTATGGTTTTATTCCTACCTTCTTACAATAACTACTATAGGGCACTACAAATATCATCTCTACTGAGATAATTTCCTTTGCAATGGCAGAAAAATTTACATTAAATGCTAGCTTCTTGGTTATTCATTCTGAATCCTTGCATACCTGCCTCAGTTTGACCTTCAGTAGATGACTCTTCCATAATACTGTGAGTAAACAAATATGCTGTCATCCAGGCTTAAGAAATGCTAAGCCACTGAAGCCTGTATATATTACGGATCTAATACGCCTCATTTCTGATTAGTATTTTATTTGATTTTATTTTGATTTACTTTTCAAATTGGAGGACACTCGCAATAGATTATGGGTGTCAGTGGTTATTTTTAAATTATTATTTTTGGATTAACAGATGAGCTGGATATTTGTTTCACTGTGCAAATGTTCTTCACCAAATAGTTTGTTTGCTCTGCTTGTCCCGTACTATCATAGCCAGATGTGCTCTCTCCTTCCATACCCCTGTGTGTAAACATACTTATGTACTTTTGTTTGAGTGTATCCTTACATACCAAAGGAATCCACCTGAAGTCTTGCTCTTTTTATCTTCATTCTTCTTTGTCTTGCTTCGTTCCTCACCACTTAATGACCATGGGACACTGACTGTCTTATTTGTGGAACCCTAATTATCAAATATAATAAAAAATTCATTTTACTATTCTACAGCTAAAATTACTTGCCAGTTCTTGTGTGTTTGCTTGTAACATTTCCTTTTGTCTCTAAAGTATATTTTAAGTAATTAGATTGGTTGTTTATACTGGGATTTCCTTTTCTTCTAAGGTTTCAGTTGCGCTTCCGTATTTCTGATGTTCTTGGTATTGCTGTGCATCTTCAGCATCTGTTTTTCACTTCTGCTTGTACTGCCAAGTCTGAAGTTCCTTTTATTTAAGTAACCAGTGTTGTATATCACTTGTGACTATTTTGGCTGGAGGGGGAGATGTGTATAAAGTGGCATGTAGTGGGTTGACAGATCTGAGTCTTATTTTTGGGGATAAGGAGCACAAACTGGCAAACCCACTTTTATTTACTTATTTTCTTTCTTCACATGTATCCTTTGTTCAGATATTTTGTCTTTGGTACTTCTAAAACACCAACTCTAACAGTTTCTTGAATTACTACTCATTCATCATCCTGTATTTTTCTTCTCAGTGAGCTGTGACAGTCGGGCTTTTCCATGCTGAAATTGTTTTCCTTTCTCTCTAAAATATTCAAGTAATTTATGACTGAACAATTGTATTGCTTGTGTATTTCTGTAATTTACATTCAGATTTATAGAAACAAAAAAATCTGAAATTATACCTCTATAATGATTTAAGTAAGCTTAACAAATACCCAGCCTTGCATCAAGTTTGCAGGATCAAGTAATCTTTTTAATGTACCTGTTCATTTTTACCCCTGTAACTATTAAAAGAGAACCTGTATGGAGCTTGAGTTTATGGGATGATGCCCAGCTGTCTGAAATACAGAGAAGAACCTAGGTTGTTGTTAGTCTGTTGGATCAATCAGGAATAAACTTCTGAGTATAAGATTCTGTACATTTTATTACATTATTATTTTAGGTGGAAACTATGTCTTTATGACACTTCTCCTCCCTTTGAAAGCAGGCCTGTTTCTGGATTGTAGTCACTATTTTTCCAATAAGAACACACTACTACTTGCTAATAAGCAACCCAGAAGCATTTTTGTATGAAAGAATATATTTTCCATAAAATGTTTACTCTCTATGCATTGACTAGTTGCATAGTTGTTTTAAGGGTTTTTTATTGTGTCTTGTGTGCTATAATTTAGCAATACTGTTAGGCATTAAGGTGCCTGCCTTTTTATGAAGAATCAATGTGGCGTAAAACCTTTAAGTGCATCTGAAACTTTGAAAAATAGTTATGCCTTATCTTAATGAAAAAAGTTTTCAACTGGAATAAATAACATTTTTATTTCTGGAAACAGAACAAGCTGGAAATGGTATCTAAGAGTATCACAGTATTTAAGGGTTATACCATGCCTTTTCCTCTTTGTCTCATTGACAAAGCTGAATTATGTAAGCAGTTACAGCTATAGCAACCATGGGAAGTGTCGCATAGGAGGTGGTTGGAGTAGGTCAGAGCAAAGAAGATGAACAGAAATTAAAAAGGAGGCATTTGAAATATGTGTTTAATTTGCGTTGAAATCAAACCACTCAACATAAATGTAAAATGTTTCCTGTGCCTGGTGTCAGCTCAGGGTTCTTTTCCTTTTACACTTTAACATTGATTGTACATTAATAGCAGACATGAGTTTTATTCAATGTAACATATTTTATAAAGTGATATAGCAGAGGCCTTGCTAAATTGTTTACACAAAGTGGTTACTCATTCATCGGTAACTGAGGTTTGAAGTGACAAAGCTGCAGTATTTATGCCATGGGGATATTGTCAGCATGATTTTTAAGCAAGATCCTCTATTGTCTATTTAATTTTTTTTTTTAATTACTACATTTTGTACAGAATATTTAAGATGAGCCACAGGCCTTTCCGGGTCACAGTTTTGAAAGTTCGAACAAAAGTTTATGGTAGTTATTGACCCCTTGCAGCCACTATGTGAATTCAGAACCAAAAGATACACCTACAGCTTCATAAATAGTTTGTTTATCTCACATCACTTGGAAAAAAAGAAAACAGCAAGAAAAAATGCAGCCATGTTTTTTTACTTTGAATTAATTTTTACTACCAGCTAAGATTCCTGATCCACGGCAGGAGTGTGGAGTCGAATGGTTCTTCCCACCATCTTGGCTTGCCTAGCAGAACCTGGCTGCTTTGAAGAGAAGTTTCAAAGTACAGTTATACCCCATCCATCGCAAGGAACGGGACATGCCAAGGGCGTCGCGAAATGCTAAACTCGCAAAAAAGTGCAGGTGGTTAATATGCATGCAGGCCACGCCCATTGCTCCAACTCCCGGAACTCTGGAGCGGTGCAGACAATTTTCTGCTTCTCTCCTCGGGCTCTGTGAGCAGGGGGGAGCAAAGGGAACCGTTTCTGTGCGGCTGCTGCGACCATGTGTGCTTGCAGCCCAAACCTCACTCCGCTGCTTCCCCTCCCCCAGCCCCCTGGCCCAGCGCTGGTGTTCATGCCGGCCCCAGGGGCCCCATGCCGCCCCGCGCATGCTCGCCCTGCCTCCACAGCAGAGAAGGGGTGTCCCTGAGCTCTGGTCAGCGTTCTTGGAGCCTAGAAAAACCTTAACTTTGCAACATTGCGACACCCCGTGTGCTTATGGCGAGGGGGAGGGGGCCTTCGGTATTGAAGTTTCTTTCCCTTTAACATCCACCAGTCCCGGTAGAGGCAGCGCTGCCCGGGCTTTGACTGGGCTTTGAGTAACAAGGAATGGCATGTCTTGTGGTGGTGCTGCGCTGGGTCTCAGCGGAGCACACAGGAGCGGGTCAGAGACCGGGTCAGGGTGTCACAGGGCTCTAAACGCCACTGCGAGCTACAGTAAACCGCGCGCTCCAGCCCTGCCATGCCGCGTGCTCGCCGCCGCCATGCGCCCGAGCCACCGCGCGTAGGGCTGCCAGCATGGACACAATCATAATTTGGTCTGTGGGAGAGACCGCAACAGCCCAGAGAAGTCCACAGGGTGGGGAGGTGGAGGGGTCAGGTTGGTATGGGAGTTTCCCTTTAACATCCACCGGTTCCGTGTGAGAGGGGCAGCGTTGCCCGTATGGCCCCAGAGGAANCCATGTGTGCTTGCAGCCCAAACCTCACTCCGCTGCTTCCCCTCCCCCAGCCCCCTGGCCCAGCGCTGGTGTTCATGCCGGCCCCAGGGGCCCCANTCACTTTCGTGAGGCAGTTTCCCTGTTCAGGGATGGGCACACGGTGCTGCCATTGAGAGCTCCCTTCCCGCAGGGCGGGGTGAGTCCCGCCCCACAGGCACCACGGCACCGCCCCTTGGCAGAGCAGAGTCAACTGCGCACGTGTGGGGCGGCTCGACTCGCAAACGGCTGAATCATAATTGCGAAAAATTTACTTTGCAAATGGGCGGGGTCGTAATGGAGAAGTCGCAATGCAGTGGGGATTCACTGTAATTCCCAATTTCAAAACATGTGCTTGAGGTCTTCAGAATGTCTTTAGTGTGCTACCTCATTAGAAAAATACTGGCATTCCTACGGAAAGATTTTAGCATGTAACAGAATGGTTCTCTGAGTTCTGGGATATTTTTCAAAACATCATGATCAATGCACGTAAGAGCAAATACGTTTACAGTTTTTTAAGGAGTCTTAATTCATTGAGAAAGCTTGAAAATATAATAAGGAAAAGATCCAACCATGTAAATTCAGTGAACCTTTTTGGACAGCTTAATTCTCCCATTTACGCTCTCAGAAATGCCTGAAATGTAATTGTTGCATTTTTTTGCAAAATTTGTGGCAAGGTGTTTGTATGATACTACAGTGTTTAAAAGAATTAACAGGTCAGGCTTTGACTTGTCCTAGTGATGCAACAAACACTTTTTTGCAGAGATTCAACCAAGATGGATAATTTAATTTTTCTGGTTTGCACTGTTAGCTCTAGTGTGTAAAGTAGATTTTTAAAAAATCAACAACCAACCAAACAAAAGCCTAAGACTACAAAGTTGAAATAAGCCTTATTCTTCAAATTTGACAAAAATAAACCTATTTTTAAAGGAAGTTTAGGGAGGAAAAACTTACATTGTCTTCACCATTTGTTGTTGTAGGACCATGTGAAAGTTGTGTTGAGATGAAGTCTTTCATTTTGTCCCTTCTGTGTAATTTTGGCATAATTTTAGTGGAAGAAATCAAAACTACTTAAGGAAAAAGCTGAAAGTAGCAGATGTTTTATAGAGGCTTTGTGTGTGTGGTTTTGGCAAATGGCTCCACTGATGTATTAAAGTGGTAATAATAACAAAAAGGATTTGGATATTTAGTTAAACACTGAGATTTCCCCTGTAGCGAAACAGACAAATTGAAAGCAGACTTATGCCTTCAGGCATTTGGATCACAGTGTGGATTTTTATTAGCATTGAATGCAAAGAGCTAAATCCTAGCTGAACTTCACCGCTCTAAAAATTATTTGTCTGGTGTTAAACATATGTTTTCACAGTATCACAGTATTAGTAAGGTTGGCAGAGACCTTAGAGATCATCTAGTCCTACCTATCCAACACCCATCATCTAAACCATGGCACTAAGTGCCTCATCCAGCCTACTCTTAAACACCTTCAGGAACAGTGACTCCACCATCTCCCTGGGTAGCCCGTTCCAATGGCAAATCACCCTTTCAGTAAAGAGTTTCTTCCTAATATGAAGTCTAAACCTCCCCTGATGGAGCTTGAGACTGTGTCCTCTTGCTGTCGCCAGCTGCCTGAGCGAAGAGACCACCCCCCACCTGACTGCAACCTCCTTTCAGGTAGTTATAGTCAGCAATAAGGTCACCCCTGAGCCTCCTCTTCTCCAGACTAAACAATCCCAGCTCCCTCGACCAATCCCCATAGGGCTTGTGCTCCTGCCCTATGCGTCATCATCCTTGTTGCCCTTCTCCGGACACATTCTAGTATTTCAACATCTTTCTTATACCGAGGGGCCCAGAACTGGACACAGTATTCAAGGTGTGGTCTGACCAGTGCTGAGTACAGTGGAAGTACAGGCATTCCTGATGCAGGCCAGGATGCCGTAGGCCGTCTTGGCCACCTGGGCATGCTGCTGACTCATTAAGTTTCCTATCCACCAGCACTCCCAAGTCTCTTTCTGTCTGCCCACTCTCAAGCCACTCCATCCCCAGCCTATAGCCCTGCATGGGGTTGTTGCGACCAAACTGTAGAACCTGGTATTTGGACTTGTTGAATCTCATCCCATTGGAACCTACCCATCTCTCCAGTTTCTCCAGGTCCCTCTGCAGGGCCCTCCTACCCTCTAACAGACCGACACCTGCTCTGAACTTGATATCATCTGAAAACTTGGTTATGATGGAATCAATCCCCTCATCCAGATCACCAATAAAGATATTAAACAGAACTGGGCCCAGCTCAGATCATTGGGGGACACCATTGACCAGTCACCGGTGACACCATTCAGCACCACTCTCTGGGCTCAGCCATCCAGCCAGTTCCTAACCCAGCACAGAATGCTCCTGTCCAAGCCCTGGGCTGCCATCTTCTCCAGGAGTTTACTATGGGAGACTGTGTCAAAGGCTTTACTGAAGTCCAGGTACACTACATCCACAGCCTTTCTGTCATCTACCAGGCAAGTTGCTTGGTCATAAAAGGAGATCAGATTGGTCAGGCAAGACCTACCCTTCCTGAATCCATGCTAACTGGACCTTATCTCCTCGTCATCCTGCAGGTATTGCATGATTGCATAGATCTCTGTGGTGCTAACAATAAGTAGTGTTGTCTTATAAAACAATACAAACCTTGTGCCAGACAGTCCTACAGAAACCAGCTGATTAGAGGAGGCTCTTAGTCTTCACTTCATAACTAACATAACATTTTGTTTCAGTGGTTTAAAAAAATGAGAAATGGCTTGTGTGTGTGATTTATAAAGGAGATGTGAAAGTTTTTTGCGCAGGGAACAGAGAGGGATTTGAGTTAAGATAAGCAGGTTGAACTATTTTGTGATTTGCCCTAGAAGACATCAGAAGTTCACCAGTCACCTATGGCAAGTACCAAGTAGGTATGGCAAATTTTCTACTAGTCTGAGTGGAAATTAACCAGTCTGTCGTTGAAACATAGTGACATAGGGTGGGAAAGTTGCATCAGATCCTCAGTTTGCTTCCTGAGAGTTTAAACCACACTTGTTGCCCAAAGAAATCTGCCTGCAAGATTTTGAAATTTCAATTGCTGAAAATAGGATTTTAAAAACTGGTGTATGAATGTTGGTGTTGCTTGTGCTCTTGCTTTAGCTGGGTAACTGCTGTTATCCCCTTGATATTGGCAGATAGTCAGGAGTTATTTGTATGCCTGTTGCCTAGGAGTTGCAAGGGAACACTTAGCATTGAATTGCCAAAGATACTTGAGAGTTGTAGTTTTTTGTAAAGATTTGCAGGTTGAGGCTCAGTTCCAGATGAGACAACAGTGCAGCAGAAACAAGCTCCCACTACAGTGGGACACTGCAAAGGCACTGTGAAACAGCTTGAGGAGCAGTTACCCTGCCCTGAAATGAAGTGCCCAGTGCCTGGCCTTCTGAGCTGCTTCACTTTGCCTGTATTGACTATGCTGGGAATGCTGGCACCTGTGTGTAGGCACATGAATCATTGCACTGGTTAAAGATCATTTTCCTTTTAGTTGCTTGTATCGCGTATATCCAAATTTTAATGTGTGTATAGTAAATTATAATCTTAAAATAGACAAAATGTGACAATTGGAAGCGGCTTCCTCCAGAGGAAAGGGAATCAGTTTCACAGGTTATTCCTACAGGCTTCAGGTTTCATTAAATAAATAAAACGAGCACAAGCATTTCTCACAGAATCACAGAATCACAGAATATTATGAGCTGGAAGGGACCCACAAGGATCATCTAGTCCAACTCACCATCTCACTTCTGCCACAATTCAAGTCACCTCAGCAGAACACATCACCTAAAAATGATAGTTATGTTGGGATTGTTACACCTAAGAATGTTCTAACTGGCAAATTGTGAAGGCACTTATGAATTGTTCATTTCATGCATTTGATAAAATGTGTGTACATTTGCAGGACTTTGCCTGCAAAACCCATCACTTGTTTCTCATTACATAACTCTTGAAATGACCATTAGAAGGGGAGGGGAGTAATTTACAAAGTTCTTTTCTTGTGTATTTTAGCTTAAATTACTTTGTTGCTTCTACTTGGCTAAATTTTCAGTCTGAGTAGATAATCTTAATAATAATAATTTCAAAATTAAAGGGTATGTGAAGTTGTTTTGAGTTTTTCTGCTGTGGTTTAAGCATAGTAGATAATAGAATTGGAGTCCACCAAATACTGTACTTTGACTATCTGACTAAGTTCTTTGTATAAGAATATGATACCTGTTCAACATTACAAGACTGGAAAAACAAGGTTTTTCCTTAGTATCAAATGTAAGAACTATTTTTGGTTCTAAAATAAGGAATAGTTTAAATAGCTAATATATGTTTGTAGTTACTCTGTACTCTTACTGTCCTAAAATAATAAGGATGAGCAAGAGTTTTTAACTACATTTTTTCAGAAATCATTACAAACATATTCAGAAATCATTAAGAACATATTCTTTTCTTATCTTCACAGAATATTGCATTTTTTCCTTACAGAAAAAAAACCAGTTCCCTTCAATACTTCTTAAGTAAAGCTTTCATTACAGAAAAACACAGATTTATGTATGTACGTGTTGGTAAATCTTTATTTCTTCACTTTAAGTTTCTCAGTGCTGCTGATATAAGAGGCTATTACTTCCTCCAAACTCTAACCTCACAGCTGGGCAGATAAAACCCTGTCTGTAACTGATACAGTTCCAGTGCATCATATGTATCACAAACAGTTTTACTTACCTGAATTTTTAACTTCTCTTTATAGCAATTCCTAGTCCTATTAACAGTGTGAAACTCGAATTTTGTGGGTTTCAGTTTCATTGTACCAATGCTGATGTGTGTTTGTTATGTCATTTTTATAAGCACATTTAATTTTAAGCCAACTAGTTGTAACTGCTTATGACATCTTTTGTTCTCAAATTCACGGCATATCCATTTTCATGGACACATCCAATAATCTTGCAGTACAGTTTACGATTTAATCTTCTAGACTGACCTTAAAATAACAAATAGCATAAAAAGAAGGGTTTTGTTCCCCTGGAAATCAGTCTATCAGAATAATTCATGGCGATTTATTTTTTGCCTTAGAGTTTAACAGAAATAGAAGTTTATTATTTGTTAATTGTTCAGTTATGTTTAGCATTTGGTCAGAGTCGTGGCATTTTCTTTCTTTTCAGGAATCTTAAAATGATGGAAGTACTGTTTTCTTCCTTGCTTGCATAATTGCTGATCCTCAGTTGGACTTTCTCAGCTTTATGACCAGCTTCATGTGTGTATTGAGACATATGTACACTTCAAGATGAGCTGAATACAAAACACATAAGTGTTTTTAAACAATAATCTCAGCATTAAATACAGGTACCTGTAGTGCTTGTTGTTGTTGTTGTTACTTCGAGTTATCTAGGTGTTGGTTAATGTACCAGAAAAGTTTTTGGTTGGAAAACACCTACACTGTTTCTCATAGTGTTTCTTGAGCATCCAGGAGTTAACAAAATACTTAATCTAGTTGCAAGGTTTTAGGCTAGTTGCAAGTTTTTATTACAGGTTCTGAGATCGTCCAGTGCCTTTAAGTGGTGGTTTTTCCATAAATCAAAACTATTGCAATCTGTCTTTGGTCCTGCTCTACCTTATGTATTTTCTAACCCTGCTACTCCTCTTCCATGTTTGCTGCCCTCTTCTAATCCATATTTCTTTTGGAGAAGCCATAGCACTGATCGTTTTCAGTGATGATAGAAATTTTCTCTGCTGTGATTCCTGCCTCCATATTTTCCATGAGAGAAATCTGTATCCTGAGAAATTTTCTCTACTGTGATTCCTGCCTCCATATTTTCCATGAGAGAAATCTGTATCCTGGATGCCTTATGTTTTCCAGATCTATGGTTTGGTTCTCTGAGAGTTTTTTCAGATGTTTCAATTTCATGACTTGTGAAAATTAATATTTGGGAACAATACCAGGTATTGTCCCACACATGTCTTCTGAGACTTCTGGGCTCACTGTTTTTTAGTTTCTTTCCTTCCTCTCTTCCATCCCTCCTTCATCCTTCCTTCTTTACCTCTTTCCTTTCTTCTGTTGCACATTTTTGAGGTCATCTCGTTGATCTACCTCTCTGCAGTACCCCAAATAGTACATTTACTAGAGTTCCTGCTGTAAGGTACAATGTTTTATGGAAGAATTGATCTGTAAATCCTACTTCTCCTAGTATGTTATCATCTAATACATTGCTCCTCAAGGTCTCAAATATATTGAACTATTTAAATATTCTGGATAGAGTGATAATCAAGCTTATGTGTATTTTGGTATATATTTGGGAGGGGTAGTATATACCTCACTACGTGCATCTAGATGCTTTATATGTACAGAGATGTATATAAAAATGTGATTATAACATTGAGCAGTAAGGCAAATTAGGCTTCTTTGGGGAAGTTTGGGAGAAAAGACATATAGCAAAAAGCTTATGCTTGGCATTGCTACTGAAGGGTATATGTATTCTCTTAAAATCCCTTATCTCCAGTCTCTCACAAATACAGAATTGCTTGGTCTTTACCATCCTCTGGAAGACTTTAGAAACATTAAAAAAAACCAAAAACACCGAAGTTAAAAAAATATTTTCAACCTCCATTTGTGAGCGACGCTCACTCTTTCCTTTCTGACGCATAACCTGACCATGTGAAGACTTCTATTAAATCAAAATAGAATAGGTTACCACTCTTTGGAAGCCATGATGTCATAATTCTCCTGTTTCTACACTCCTCTTTTACAAAGGAAGGGAAGTGAAGAAAGGGAGGAAAAGGCTGTAATGAGGCTGGAGAATTAAAATACATTTCAGGCATTATGGAAAATGGCTTAAAAGGTGCATTGGTTTTCCTCATTTCTTCTTTCTTCACATGAGAACACTGAAATAAACCTTTCCATCTTATGAAAACACTTTTTAATGCTAATGCAGATAGGGACACAGAAGAATTTGTGCTGCTTGAATACTGCATTAATTATCTTCACTGTATTTATAACTGAATGCCCTTATTGAGAACTCTGATGTATTTTAGTCTGTATCTCTATAAAGTTGTTTTCTTTTACTAGTTCTTAAAATTTCTTGGAATATTTGTTCTGGAAAGGCCAGACAGGTATGGAGCACTTTTGATGGTTTCTAATGATGAAGTCAGCTGATGAAGAAACTCAAAAAGTCCTAGCAATGAAGGCTTTCAACAGTGCAACTAGGAGTAAACCTTCTTTTCCAGTTCAAAATATGTTGAAATATAGTCTCCACTTCTACATTTTGTCATTAAGAAGATTCCTTAAAAATTCATTTTTAAGCTTTGTAGTTTTTCTACTAGCTGTAAAAATCAAATTCTAATTTATAATTTATTTGCCTTATTACAACACTTCATTAAAATGTCAGAAGATAGAGTTTCTAGGCAGGATATTACCCCAAGAACCATGCATACGGTGTTTTTCACATATAGAAATAGCTACAGCAGTTCTGTTCTGCAGCATGAATTAACAAAGATTGATTGCAATCTGTTTTTATTAACTCAAGAAAGAAAAGCAGTGTAGTGATATTAAGAAAATTAATTATAACTTTCTAATCTAGTAATTAATGTGCAGCTGGGCATGAGTGCAGTTATTACGATTCAGTAATTTGGCAATCCTGACAAATTATCATCATCCATTTTATGGTAGACAACTGTTCTTTAATCTTTGCTCAGATTTTTATAACCTTTAACTTAGATGTTATATATGGCCTTTTACCATAATAATGTGAACTGAAGTTCAGTTGTATCTTTCAGAACTGAGGTTCAGTTATATTTTTTACAACCCCCTTTTATTCTTTTCCAGTGTTGTACTGAAGTTTCTTCTGAAGCAATTGTATGAAAGAGTGGTTGCTGGTAATTGAGACCCACAAGGAGAATCATCTTAAAATGCTACTGGGAAATTCATGTATCCTGTAAATTGAGATGCTTCCAATTTAGTAGCGTTCTTAGGATAATCACTTTCAAAACTAATCAAACAATATAATGGTGTTACTACAACTCTTATTGACTTAATTTTGACAAATCAATAAATTTAACCAATGCAATTACTGCAATGAACATACTAGTTTACATTTTTCATAACCTATCCTAAATACTTTTCAGAAACACAAGAGGAAAATAGAAATTACCTGGGTGAATTTAATTAGAATGAGAAGGATGACTTGAGGGGTGGGGAAGGGAGTATTTGTGCCCTATTTGCCTCCTTTTTGAGGCATGAAGGTTATTGTGGATCACCCCCTGCTCAGTTCCTCTTATCTAGTTGGAAATCAAATGATACTGAACAAATATGACAACTAAGATCCTAACAGTGGAATTGATAATAGAAGACGTTCTTTAGCAGACTGCCTGGGTTTGCTACAATCAAATCTGATCTACTAAAATATACAGGTGAACAGATTATTGTAATCTTGTTGATAAGGTTATATTTAGTCTTATTTTTAACAATTGAAGAGAAAAAAGAGAAAAAAGCGCAAGACATCTATAGATCACTTGCTGAAAACTGTCTAAAACTACAGTAATCCCTCGCTACTTCCTGTTTCATCATTCATGGCTTCAATACATCACGGATTTATTTTCTATGAAGCGGGAGCTGCTCCCTGGCTACCTGGGGTGGGCTCGCCCTGTCTGACACCAGGAGGAGCTGCTCCCTGGTCACCTGGGGCAGGCTTGCCCCACACTGTGCCAGCAGCGGCCGTGCTCAGCCTCCCACAAGTTATTCAGGTGTTTCAAGACATAATGATGAATAACTAGGGAAGTTATTCTTCCCTTATATTTGGCACTGGTCAGACCACATCTTGAGTACTGTTCTGGGCTCCCCAGTTTAAGAAAGATGTTGAACTGCTTGAGAGGGTCCAGGCGACGAGGATGGTGAAAGGGCTGGAGAACAAGCCCTATGGGGAGCAACTGAGAGAACTGGGACTGTTCATCTTGGAGAAGAGGAGGCTCAGAGGTGACCTCATTGCTGTCTACAACTTCCTGAAGGGAGGTTGTAGTCGAGTGGGTGTGAATCTCTTCTCTCAGGCTGATGACACCAGAACAAGTGGGCATGGCCTTAAGCTATGCCAGGAGAGGTTTGGGCTGGATGTTAGGAAGAGCTTTTTCACAGAGAGAGTGATCCCTCAGTGGCATGTTCTGCCCAGGGAAGTGGTGGAGTCGCCATCTCTGGAGGTGTTTAAGAAAAGACTGGACAAGGAACACAGTGACATGGTCTAGATAATGGGATGATGGGCCAGGGAATTAGGTTATGTCCATGGCTCCAGGGTTGTGAGTTCAATCCCTGTATAAGCATTAGCTTGGGAGTTGGAATCGATGATCTTTGTCCGTCCCTTCCAACTCAGAATATTCTGGTTTTCTGTGGGATTCTATGATATTGACAAAGAAAACCTTAAGGATCAGTCCTCTTTTTTTTTTTTTTTGCCAACGTGGGATTGTACCTTGGCATGCTATTGGCCAATCCTGTATCAAGCCCACTGATTGGCTGAAATCCTATTTCGTGGATTTTGCTTATCGCTGCATCTTTCTGGAACCAACCCCCCATGATATTCAAGGGATTACTGTATTTTTATCCTTACACTGTCAGTCTGCAGATAGTTAAAGCAACCTGCTTCATTTACATATGACTTCTGGGGATTTTGTTGCTGTCGCTTAAGTTTTCGTTAGGAATACATTAGAGAAGGTGTTCTGGGAGACCAAAAGCCAGGAGAGTCCAGTGAATCTGGATTTCTTTCAGTTGTTTTGTGACACAATTTTAACACAGAAAAGATGGACAGCATTTGCCAGAACATCTTCTTGCCTAATACTTAAGTCATTCTCAAGGAATTTAACGGGCATTAGTTTGAAACTTCTCAGCTGGAAGAGAATTGAAACTAGAATTTTCACTTCTAGGACATGTACTTCAGTTCCCTAGATTATTACGTCCTTTAAAAGAAAGCATTAGAGAGTTTAAATCAGTCTGATCTTACTAACAGGTGAATGGTGGGTATGTTATGCCTAAGGGCTTGTGAATAATTAAGATCAAGGAACCAGTATGGATGTCTTCATTAGGAGGTTAGTTCAGCTCAGGTTCAGTTCAGATGTACTTCTGAAGTGTTTCTCTCAGTCTTCACCACTTGTTGTGCTGTGGTTTATGGGTTAAACATGAAAGTGCCTAGAAGTGGATATTTGCTTGGCACTATTGACCTTCTTGTTCTCGGGATATGCTGGGGTGACAAACTTGGTCTTAGATACCTAAGTAAAGCAAAGCCTTCTACATATTTTGATCCAGCTCAATCTGAACAGAGCCAACCAAATCAAAGATTTTAAGCAGAATGAAATTAAAATTACTCGGTTTTTGCTAACTATTTTCTTTGCAGTCACCAATGTAACACAATTTTCATGAACATTTGCACTAATAAGGCTCAGTTTGCGCTCAGTAGTAAAATAAGAGTAGTTACATGATATGAAGCTGTTCAAAGAAAGAGATTTTTTAAGTGTTTTATGTATTCTCTGAAGTAATTCTTGGCTGGATTAAGCACTCCGGTACTGTAAATCAGTTTGATCACACTGTAACTTTCAGTTAGATCAGCTGTACTTTTTTTTGCTCTTTCAAGTACTGCTGTATATTACTCCTGACAAAGAGTACACAATAAAGTATTAGTTTGTAGATATGCAGGATAAAATATAAGCTGAGATGATATCCAGTGCTGTAACTCATTCAGCTGTGCTGAAAAAATGGATGGTTTCAGAAGTGACAAAAGTAGTAAAGACCAAGAGCTCCTCCAAAACCAAAATCAGTCATGTATGTGAATGCCTCAGGGGTTTTTGTAGCTATCTGATGTTTTTCCACATAGCACTAATTGGTATGGAATGTTAACAGCAAAACTTCAGTTTCTCTATCCAGTTTAGAGAAATAATTTATCTTTTAATGTGTTCTTTTTTTTTTTTAAGAAAAATTTTGCCTTTTTTTAACTCCTGATTGCCGATGAGTTGCGTGTGCATGTAACTTTGAAAACTGACCTTCTGTCATACCTTTGGGTTTGTGCTATGATGAACATAATATTCACATTGAGAAAGAAACTATGTATAAAATAAAAATTAAAAAAAAATCAGGAGAAATACAGATTACCAACGAATCTGTATCTGCTGTTTTCTCTATGCTGTTTTACAGTGAGTTGATGCTAAAAATCCTGTATGCATTCAAAATAACTGTATGGCATTATCATATCAATGTTATGGCTGAGCAAGCTTTTGATGCAAGTGTTTCTTTTGCTACTGGAGCCTGCCAGTGTTAGGGTGATTATTTGGTGCTTTGTAGATTGACTGTGCTGGTTTTTATCCTAATATTGTCATATAATTTGGAATTACTGTATCAGAGAGCTAATGCCTGGCAAGTCAACCTTAGGCATGAGCAATACCTTCATGATCATGTTCTGCTCTGGCTGACCTTTAACTCATTATAGACTGACTTTTTTAAGGGCAGGGAAGAGTAAGAGCTCACTAGCATGTCTTTGTGTTGCAGAAAACTCTCAGCCTGACTTCTTAGTCCAGTGGGCTGATGTGAACTCTCATCAAAGTGTTGAGTTAGGTGGGTGCACCCAGCCAACATCCAAAATACATTGTGTTTTTGCTCTAATCTCACTCTAATCCAAATGTCCTTCTGTTTCCTTTTGTTTTTAATGAACAGACCAAGCTCACTGTAGTACACCATAACCTAACTGAGTAGACATGGCTTAGAGGATATGGTATAACTGAATGTAGTTTTGATAGACTTACCAGAATAGTCTTCCTCTGTATTAAAAAATGTGCTGCTCACCAAAAAGCAGTAAGAAAACCCCAGGAGTAAATGCCATAGATACGTGGATGTCTCTGTAGGAATCCATATAGCAGAAGGCAAAGAGAAAATGATATTTGTACAATGATGGGGTAGTTTGAGACCTATTGTGAAAGAAATAAAAAGGGTCTAGCAAGACAGTCAAGTAGTTCCAGATATTTGCCTTCACTGGTTTAAACTTCACATTAAAATGACATTTTTATTGTTAGAACATTGACACATCTTTAAGAGGAAGTTAATAGTAGGGAACAATGTTTCAGCAAATTAAAAGAAAGGCTACTATTTCCAGCTGACACCTGTGAGACTGCTTCTACCTTCTTTGCAGTCCTGCTTAGAGAAACAAATGAGCAAGCATTCACTATAATCAAGCTTTAATGGTATCCATATGCTATATATCTTGTAATGGTGCTCACGTTGTCCGGGTTCTGTATAGTGTAAGAAAATTGAGTATTAGTCTGTCAAAAGCCCATTAGTGTAAATGTCTTGATTCAATGCTTAGCCTTGGAGGGTCTTATGTGTTTTAAATATATCCCAGAAAATTGTGGTGGGTTCAGCGAGTTTGACAATCTTTCTGGTTGACCTTTCAGGTTGTCCATTTCATGTTGTACAGCATCCTCTCTAGATAATGAAATCTATTGGAGCAAAAAAGATTTTTTTAAATGTATCATTTAGATTTTATTTCTTTTCAAATGAATGTTTTGTAACATGCATTAGAGTGTGCATTTTTTCAGCAATGTCGTTTTACATCACTTCAAAATATTCTACTTAGGCCATAAATAATCTATTTTCTCTATCTTCTACCCAGAACTACTTTTGTAAATTAATTGAGTTTTGCTTAACTAATTTTGTCAGCATTTTTTTAGTGGCTGATAGCCTTGGGGCCTGTCTTTGAAGGCTTAAATTTGTCATGGTAGTATTCAGCCTGTTGTATGTTTAAGGTTTACTATCATCCAAGGTCTTCATGAGCAGTGCAAGTTCAGAAGCCTGCTTTTGGGTAAGTAAAATTTGGACAGTGCTTCAAACTTGCTTCTTTTTCTCCACTTAATGAAGTCTAATCTATCCAGTTTTGCCTGATATACTGGTTCTTCTGAATGGCATATCACAGATGCTTTGATAAGGCATACCTTAGGAAAGGACACGTTATGGGTTTTGCTTGCTACCCTTCTCCTGTAATGCACAGGGATGGGATGCTGTAAAATTATTACTATTTTTAAACAAACTTAATTCCTCAAGACTTTATGATTAAGCTGTATTTTGCTTTATCATATGGGGTTTTTTGATTCAGAAATTCTGTCATCAATCTGTATTTTCCAATACTGGGCACCTAAGCACCATCTATTCTGAAACCTAAATACTTCACTATTTCAGTGAAAGGTATATCCCCTTTTATGTGTTGGAAGAAGACTATTGACATATCTAATCTATTATCCATTAACAAGATGATTCTCCCTCCAGTGCTGCCTTCTGTGTTCCTGGGAGTTCTTGTTACTCTTCTCTAAGCTTTCTACATTTTTCCCCTGTTTTTCTTGAAATGTAGTTGGTGTCCAGATTAGATGCAGATCAAGGAAGGCCTTTCCATGAGTGAATAACGTATGCTTTTCATCATCCTCATTTCTCAGTTCACATTTACATCACATCATATACCCCATGACATGCCTTGTTTGCATTGCCCTGTACAGCCTGCTCATTTCTAAAATCCCCAGACTTTCTTCTCCAAGCTTCTTGGGGTTCTTCTGGAGGAGATTCTAATCCTAGGTGGTAGCCTTATGAATTCTCCAGAGCTCTTTTCCACACACATTTTTTTTAGCCAGAAACACAGTTGTCTTGGAGCAATTGTGGTATCCACTCAGCATAATTTTAAAAATTAATAAAATAAATATGTTTATTTCCTCTCACTCAAGCACAAGAGAAAGAGAAAACAAACATTGAACAAAACCATGACTTCACCATGATTTTAATGTATTTTTTGTGTCATTCTATACCATACCAGTACTTGATTCTCTGGTATGGGAGACAGTTTCAGTATCTCTTGAGTCTCTTTGGAGTAAACAACCTTTAAACTTTTTCCTCTTTTCCCTTTAAAATCCTTTGAAATTGTGTGGAGTTCTGTTTGCAAACAGATTGGTTCATTGTTAATCAGTCATGAATTGACTAAACTTGTCTTAGGTATTTCAGAGGATTAGAAAAGGGCTTGTTGCAGTTCACAGAGACCACAGCTGTAGCAGGGATGGTATTTCATGTTTGCCTGTTAGGGAGGAGAGGGGATCCTGACCTCTTACATTCCATCCCTGGATTGACCCACGCATCAGAGAAAATTTGGACTCCAGTTTCTGGCTCTTGAAGACACCCTATGGAAATCTGCCTACTTGAAAGAGACAGGAGTGAGAAAAGGGGGTCATCTCAATTTTTTTATTTACTCTGATCATTTTGACTTGGGCCAAGGAGTTGTTCTTAAACTCCAAAATAAGTAATATAATGATTCAAGAAATAAATAATTTTAGTGGAGTAGACATACTGTATTTTAAGCTATTCGTAAGAGACCTAAAATAGTTTATTTTGATAGCTTTTGAGTTCAAAGTGTCTCTGGTACTGAAAAGACAATTGTGCACTTTACCGAAAGTATTTTGACTGACATTATCTTTTAAAAGTGTCAAAAAAATAACCAGTATGCCTTATCTGTCAAGAATATGCTCCATTCCAGACATGTTCTTCATGGTAGTTGAGGAACAAACATGATGCTTCCTATATGACAAGCCTTACATGCTAGTCTGTGTTATATTATTCCCATCTACATCTGGAAATACAAACAATAAAAAGAGTTTAAAAAAGAGCAGAAAACAAAAATTATTGAAATACATTCGGGTCTCCTGTATCGTGCACCCACGGTCTTAATTGGGACTTGCATAGCCCAACTTCCGTGTTGAATGGCGGCCACACTGCCGCCACCACCTGTGCCCCCCCCCGCCGCTGCCACCGCCCCCGCCACCGTCACCCATGCCGCTGCCTGTACTGCCCCTGCTGCCGCCCAAGCCACCACCACCACCCATTCCGCCGACCATTCTGCACTGCCGCCGCTGCCGCGGCAGGTTGCACATGCACAGTTGCGAAACAGGGATCCTACATCACTAAAAAATCATGCTGCTAAGATCTGAAGCTGCAATATGGGGGACATGAAGTGCAAGAGGGCCAACTGTACTGATTCTTAAACTAAAGCCATCAAAAGCAGTGAGAAATTACAAACAACACTTAAAACCTTCAACCAAATGTTGTAGTGGAATTGGGACAGAAACCTGATTTTCTAAATGCTTTATAAAATGTTAGCATCATTGTTCTCACTGATAATTTATAAAATAAAAATAGCTAGGTCCTGTCCCTGTATATGTTGTTTAATATGCACAAGTGTTTTCAACATGGCTATTGAAAAATTCTATGCTGTTTCAGGAGCAATATGTACACATACTGTCTTCAGCAGGATTCCAGAAGTGTGGGGGTTTTTCTGAGCCTTTTTATTGTTCTATTATTTTAAGTAGTAATCCCTTCATGCTGATGTCACTTTATCTTTTATTATATTGTTTTCATCATATTGATTAAAATCCTATCATCGTTAAGAAAGTTTATTTGACTACTTGATGCCAGGTCCGCTATTATCTGATAATCAGGTTTACAGAATCCTCCAAGCAATAACTTAAGTGTGGTCATGAGTATGAGTGCATGGATTGTGATTAGGTTTTTAAGTACTTTTAGAAGAAACATTTGGCACTTCTCATTTTTCCACTCTGCGAGGTAGCAAATGTCTTTCAGCCTTTTGCAGCTGTAGTGGATTGTTAGGTAATTGGATGAAAAGATCCTTTTCTTTATCAGGATGCTCACTACCATAAAGCGTCATTGTATTATAATTTAATACAAGGACTACTGCAAAAGGACTATGAAACAAAATTACTTTTTCTTTAAAAATACATGTCTTGCCTAGTCTGACTTCACTGAGTTTTTGAGGTAATGTTTGTCTTTTTTTTTTCTTCTCTTTATGATCAGACAATCTAGGATCATAATTTTTAGTGCAAATATGGGAATTAAGTTGTATTATGCTTCGCCTTACCATCTGAGATAGTCAGCATCATTAGTTAGTAAATGGCTCATCTATAGGATGAGCAGCAGCTGTGTAAAATTATTTGTTGTTTGAAGTAACATAGTAAGATTGATTGTAGATTTCAAGGTTTGGTGGAACACAATTGATATTTGAGACTGACACAGGTAAAGTGGAATAGAGTTGTTTCCTCAAGTGAAAATCAGATGTCTATTGGATTATGTGTCATTTATTCATTGGTTTTGTTTTTATTTTATTATTTGCATGCCATACAGTAGGAAATATTCTTGATCATACCTCAGTTAATGAATTTNAGTGTTGCAAAGTAGTTAAGGTTTCCCAGGCTCCAGGAAAGCTGAGCAGAGCCCCTTCCCCTCCGCAGAGGAATGACGAGCATGCGTGATGGCAGCAGCCAGGTTTCTGAGCCCACTCTGACTCAGGAGACCCGCCCCACCCCCTGAGAATCTGTGGGTTTCTCCGGGCTGCTGCGACCGCACTCCCACAGCCCAAACCCCGCGCCACTGCTCCCCCCACCCCGACCCCGGTGCTCATGCCCACGGCATCCTGGTGTGGTGTCCTGGCCCCGCACCAGTCCGCCAGTCAGAGGGGGCTCAGAAACGGTTCCCTTTGCTCCCCTGTGCTGAGAGAGCCCGAGGGGAGAAGCAGAAAAGTGTCCTCAGTGCTCCGGAGCGTCAGGGGGTGGAGCAATGGGCATGGCCTGCATGCACGTCTTTGCGAGTTTGACATTCTGCAAGGCCCTTGGCATGACCCGTTCCTCGCAAATGACAGGGTATAACTGTATTTTAGCCATTGGCTGATTTTCCTTGATGACATGAACAACAAGGGACTTGATTCATTTATAAGTGTGTGATCTAATAAAATAGCGTTTGATGTTTAATAAACATGGTGTAAAAGCTTTAACATTCAGAATCAGAAGCTGATAAATAGAATGTAAATCGTCTCTAGCCTACAGATATGCCTGAAACAAATGTAATTTGAGAAAAATAGGGATGGCTCTTTATTGTTAAATTGCCTGAACTATACTGAATAATACATATGTCCTATAAATGTATAAAGTGGGGGGAAAGGATGTAAATTACGTGTAAGTTCTTCTTTAATTGACTTTGATCTTGATTTTTACATAGCTAATAGGAATTGAAGGATAAAACTGTGCATAAGCAAATGTGTCATTTGCTGGGAAAAAACCCAGAATAGTCTTTTTTTCCATTGCAGTACTGATTTCTAGAAAGAGAATTAGCTTTTCTTTCCCAAATCTGAATGGTGTTAATGAATATGATTTATACAGTGATACTGGTGTTTCAGTCTGGCTGCAGGGTATCCTGTATTCATATTAACTTCTTATCTCTGCAACCATTTTAAGGACAGTTACAGGATTTTAATGCTCAATCAGTGCCTGTTGAAGATGCCAGGGGTCTTTCTGTTTCCTATAAGGCTCAAGCCCTTAGTGACTGAGAAAAACAAATGTTCATCTGATCCTGGAACAAATTATTTATATGACACAGCAATGTATAGGTAAAGAGGAACAAGAAGATTGAAGCGGACTGGGAAAAGGGGACATTTATACCTTTCTTAAAGCATTTGTCAAAACAGATTATGTCTTTGACAACACTAGTCTGAAAAAGACTACTTCAGGATTTTTTTACCTGGAGAAGCTGTCCCTTTTAGTGAACCAAAATGCCATTTCAGTTATGTTTCACAGAGCTGTCACGGGATCTGCAAAAGCAGATATTGAAGAGGGGTTTCCCTCGACAACAGTGGTGTCTCTGTATTGTACATATTTAGATTGATACACATCTTTGTAAATGCATATGCAAGTGTAATTTACAGCATTTGTAAGTTAATGGTAATATAAGATGAATATCATAGCTGCAAGTCTTGTGACAAGCTGTCCAGTATTTGAAACCACTGTTGATCCAACAGCTGTATTAGAAGGAAAAATAATTGACTGTCAGTCAGCAAGCCTCTGATGTAAGATCCTTGCAATGAATGGTGGCTATAAAACTGCTTGAAACAGACCTGTGTAACTTGTCAACCCATTATTTTTAATAATGGAGCCATGTACTTAGTGTAAGGATTTTGATTCTCTGACTCAAACATTTGGTGGCATCACATGAGATACCAAGCACAATAAATATGAATACATATTTTGAAAGACTTTTTGACTTAAATGACTGTGAACCCACATAAAACATTTTCATGACATGAGAAGCTAGTACAAACTAATTGAGTTCAGACAAGTAAAAGATTAAACCAACTTTTGAAATTTGCCATCTCATGGCAAGGAATTATTATGAATTATATAAACAAAAGTGAAATAGATATATTTAAAATTACTGAGATTGAGATTAGGATCATTTAGAGTATTGAAAAATTAATGCTAGGAAGTAGGAAAGTGGGAACTAGCGGATGAGTAGTTTCATGCAGCTGTCACTTGCCATCTGTGCTTTGAACCTTTACCTGCTCTTATAAGTCCTCATCAGACTGAAATGACCAGATACTGGGATTTTGTCCTGTCCAGAAGATCAGGACGTAGTGGCTTTCCTAGAAAACGTGACCAGTGCTCTTCTGATAGAGAAGCCATTATTTTCATAATATTTCACTAATATATTTGACTGGATTGTAAGTGTCCTTCACCTGAACTGGAGGGGATTGCTGTTGCAGGATCTTCATCATACAAACACATCTTGCTGCTTTCCGTTTGAGGCTGTATGAAGACAACTTAGAGGTCTCTAGTGACTGGCAGTAAAGGGAAGAATATCAGATAACAAGAACGTTGACTGTTAGAGCAACAGAAGAGTTGTGGGGCCAGAAAGGAAAAGCAACAGCAGCAAAAAAAAAAAAGACCAACAAACACAGAATCACAGAATATTCTGAGTTGGAAGGGACCCACAAGGATCATCAAGGATCATCAAGTCCAGCTTTTAAATGGCACCACTGACTCCCTGGTGGGAATCGGTCTCCCGAATGAGCAACGTGGACACTCACCACTATGCTAAAGTGGATTTCAACACACCAAGAAGAAAAAAGAAATGGAAAAGTTCTGAAGTGCTACACCAAGTCTCCACACTATATCTGTTACCTAATCACCTCCAAATCCAGACTGCTCAGCACACATCCTTATAGCAAATTATTTTACAGACTAAAGAGATTAACATTTCTTTGCACTTTGACAATGCACGTGATATGACACAAGAATCATTTAGCAAAACTTGAATATCAGTTACAAGTAGAGGAATTCTGCTGTGGAAACCCACTGAAGTCAGAAGTTAATGAATTAATCAGAGTGAAATATGGTTTTGTAGCAAATCCTCATCAGAAAACAAAAAAGGATAACCTAAAAGCTGCATGTTGAAAAAGTGATATAAAACGGGGGGCAGAGTCTTGCAGAGAGGTGTGCTGAGTCAAGTCGATCAAGAGTGCTGAATAGTGTGAATATGGTGGTTTAAGGCAGCAAGCACTCTTAATGTGAAAGGTAAA
Source organism: Pitta sordida (assembly GCA_013390025.1). Classification (NCBI taxonomy): domain Eukaryota; kingdom Metazoa; phylum Chordata; class Aves; order Passeriformes; family Pittidae; genus Pitta; species Pitta sordida. The sequence continues at coordinate 14,788 of WEKX01023901.1, read as the reverse complement.
GTTCTAGAATAAGCTTTGAACTTAAACAGTTAGTTTGTCTATTAGTATAAAAAGACGTGGCAGAGAGGAAAAGAACACATATAAGTGGTGTTTCACACAGACTCTCACAGAATTCTTAATTATTTTCCTTCCCAGTGAATCTGTTAAGAAGGTGTTTTCCTTTGGCTTCTCAGGAGCAGGAGCTAGTTTTTCTTGCTTTGGTTTGGGATTTTGGACATTCCATTCAGGAATTTTAATTTCCTCTTATTTTCACTTTTCATTGGTGACCTGATTAAAAGCAGTCCATGCTAGTACTTAGTATTTCTAGCCTTGCTCTGTTGTGTTGTATTCCCTCTTGCTTTTTTAGCCCTTGGAATTGATTAATTAAACCTTAACACATAAAGCAATAGAATGCACAAATTGTTTAGTTTATTCATTAGCATGTTACGGGAGATGTGTAGGCCTGTGCTGTGCTCAGATAATTTTTATCAGAAATTATTATGGTAACAAGTACAGTTTTAGTACAGTTTTATATGGTGACACTGAAAATTACCTTTCAACACTTGACATGTCTCATAGTGGTATTTCAGATCAGGTACTGCCTGACTACTAACTGTCTCTCTCCTACTCCTCCATGTGGGTATGTACATATGAGCTTACTGCTCTGTGGGTTTGCCACAGACTGCCAGTTCCACAGGCTTTGATGCCCCTTTAGAGCACCAGTATCATGAGAAGTGTCACGGGGCAGACAGCCATAAGGAAAGGGTTGTGCAAACCCTGACTATAAAAGCCTAAAGAAATTCAGTCTTTTTCCACAGAAAAATGTTACAGGAATTTGTTGTAAACAAAGCAGTCTGAATGGACTGGTCAAAATAAGATACTCTGATTATTTTAAGCATCGATAGACACAGTATCACTAGATCCAGATGTTAAAAGACCACGTATCAGATCACTAAAGAAGTATCCAGTGATGTCTAGTGAGTTTTGGAACCCATGTAGGAGGTGATTTATTTTTATTCTCGGCAGCTGTCAGACTTCATACAGTCAAGCATGATCTTTCCACAGGCAATTTCACTGGCCTTTGCTTATTCTCTGCTGCTCTCCTGAGGCGGATGAGATTGTTTCCTCTTCGCCTTTGTTCTCTAGCATTTTGCCTCCCCCTGTATCTTGGCTCTTCCAGCTCCCTGTGTTGCTGTTTTCATTCTCTGCAGTGACCACTTATTTCAGTTCTTCCCCGGGAGCCGTCACTACTCTGACTTGATCTTGGACAGATATATTTTACCACAGAAATTGTACTTTCAAGTACTATGACTAGGACATAGTACAGACAGAAGTCTCTCAGCTTTGTGGTGTCCACCACTGCTGATGATCCTTCTGGGAGGTGGAGACATCGGCCATAGCGCAGTTTGGTACCGGAAATTTTGTACTTCATGCACTTTCTGCTTGCTTCCAGCTTTTACTGTAACAGTGCTCTTCAGACTCTGTGGCTGTTCGGCCCAGTTTCAAGAGGAATTGCTGGTTATCTCGGTAAAAGTCAGCCCACTGGGATAGCATCCCATGATTGTTGAACGTTTTAACCTTTTGCCTACAAGTACAGAAGTACAAACAGTGACCATTCTAGGGTAGCTTTAACGGTTGCTGGGTAGGTTTCCTTACAAAAGGCAAAAATTGTGAAGAAGGGCAGATTTTATTCTTGAAAAGTGGAACCATGGAGAATGCAGCTAAGTAGGTAGTGTAGGATCTCTGGAACAACTGTTAATTTTCAAGAACCACAAAACTATTCCAACTGGTCCCATCTTCATGAATTTGCTGAGGAGAGCAAGAAGACTGTTTCTTCTCCTGCCCTGGTAACAGATGGATGTAACAGATCTCTGTAATGTTTGGATGTGTACCACATACATTGCTTTTGAAGGACCTGATGGGCTTCACAGAGAAAAGCAGAGATCTTGTTTTAAAATATGTTTCAAATTGACATCTTTTTGGAGCTGTACTGGTCTTTTCTCAAAAGATGAACTGTTAGCCACAATAGTCTGACTTTTACACTTTCATTTTCAGACCAACGATGATGATGTGTATGTGCCTCTAGTATAAATGGATGCAGCTCCTGCATTGGTATCACTGAAGTAGCCAGAAGATATCATGCATTAATGCTGACTCTACATATGACTAGGCAAATAGACAAAATTAATGTTCTCAAACTAATAGCTCTTGAGTCTATATATCTTCGTTGTCTTGCTTGTTATACATAGTAAAAAACATTTGTGTTGCATCTGATATTACAGCATAGTAATTTTTTTATTCCCTGTCGTACCATAAAATTGAGTATCCACTTTAATTAGTGTTGCTACTGTGGTTGCTGATGATACTCCTGCTAAGTCAGCATCCCTAGAAATCACCTTGCCAGGTAATAGCTGGTATCATTGGATCTTCAGAGAGGGCAGCTCAGTTAAGGAGGAAGCTGCCACCTGGGCAGTGGTAAGACAAGGGCAATAGCTGCACATTCATTCTCACAGCTAAAATACTAACCAGCTGTTAGAGTATGCCTAAATGATCCTCCTTTCAAAAAGGAATAAAAAAGACACCAAGAACTACCATGTAGGCTGGCTAGCTGATTTTCGGTTTCTTTTTCAGCTGTCCTCAGCTGTCAAGACAATGAGTGAGAGGTGTTTAACCAGATTATAATAATTTTCCTGTCTCAGAGAAGGGATACTGTGGAAAAGTAAGAGCTCCAGCAGGAGTCTAGATGCCTTAGGTGATGCTGGACCATTTAGGCCTGCAAAAAGTGAAATGCCATTTACTGGAAGTTGTACAGGAAGGTGTTTCACACTTGCTACTGAGGCTATAAATACATAGCTACTGTGCTAGTCCTGTCACGGGTTCCCCCATCCGACCCTGGTCTGACAGCTGCTGCCATGAGACTTGAGTAGAAGAGCTGAGTGCCAGTGGTGTGCGCAGACATAGGATTTCTATTCTGTCTTTCTTCTGTCAAATGGGTACAGGTGATTTGCTAGGAATGGGGAAAAAAAAAAATCTTTGAAGCATTAGCAAATAGATCATTGGTTTCAGTGTTTGTGAAGACAGGCCCTTACACCAAGATCCCATATGTTTTACTCTTGGGGGCGAGAGTGAAGGAAGTAAATTTTTAAAAAATCTTCCAAGCATGTAATTTATCAAATGTAGAAGCTGAAATTTTAGAAAGCATTACCTGTGTGCTCCATGGTTGGTTTTGTTTTCCCTTTTGCTATAAGAGTATGAATCTCTGACTAAAAATTTTTGTCTTCATCACAGCTTCTTAATACATTAAATCATACACCATGATTTGTTAGCGTCGTTAGTTAGTTGCAGTAATAAAAGAAGAAAGATGTAGGAATTTGAAGGGAACTTCTTCTAAGTAGAATTAACAGCAGATCATCCTTCAACCTCCCCATTGTGGTCTATGGTATGGGATTTAGCTTCTCTCTTATTAAGTTGTTAGAAAGGAATATGTGTCCAATGATCAGCATTGGTTTCTGGTGACACATTGACAAATGGTTCCATTCTGGGCAGAACAAAAAATTATTCTTAGGAAAACTTTTTCAGATGTAGCAGTCCTAAATAATACATGAAACAGATATTCTATGAAAATAGCCTCTGAGGATCATCTTTTTGACTGCCAGTTCATTCCCTTAGCTAGGGGATCACAGAATCACAAAATGGGTCAGTTTGGAAGAGACCATAGTCGGTCATCTGGTCCAACCTCCCTGCTCAAGCAGGGTTATCTTATAGCTGTCCTGGACTATGGCACTATAACGTCCATGAACTTCCCATTATTTGCTTATTTTTATGTTGAGGTGTATGTCACAAAATATATTTAGAACGTATTAACTGTTTGGGTTTGAGTTTGTTCCTTTTTCTAGGAGATGCTGAAAGCAATTTAGTTTTATTTAGCATTTTGATGTATTTTGTGCCATCTATTGCTCTTTACCAGTTTAATTTTTAAATATATTTTGCTTAAAATGACAAATAGATACAGAGTATGTGAGTGAAAACCTATGGTTTACTGACCTGTCCATTTGTTTTAAGGAGATTCAGTTGACTTAAATTAAAAGATTATGAAAGACTGATACTGGCAGAAAAAATATACTGAAGGCTGTTGCAATATATAAACACTTTATTAGAAATGCAGTGACTGTACATTATGTAGTTATATTGCCTTTTTGTAAAAGGAAGACATAGGAATAATGAGCAATTCTCCCAAAATGGAATGTGCCCTTGGAGATTGTTCTGACTGGTTTGAAATACAGAATCATAGAATGTTTTGGATTGGAGCAGACCTTAAAAATCATCTAGTTCCAACCACCCTGCAATGGTCAGGGACATCTCCTATTATATTTGTTAGAGAAAATAATAAATTGGCATGTATTAAATTTATGAGAGAAATTTTGGAATAATACGTTGTGTTAAGTTATTTATTTTACTATTTCACAATATGTGGCACTGTCTGTATGGCTTTGCTTGGCTAGGTAAAGAAGATTCATGGACCTTGAGATATCCTTTTCTTGTCACAGTACTGCAGAAAAGTTTTCTGCTGTCATTTTTGTAATTTAATCTGCCAAAAGTTATCTTGCATTATTTTATAAAAATGTCCAAACGCAGCCAGTACAAAAGAAAAAATCATTAACAGTAAGTTGTGAGCTGGGAAAAACCTTTTTTTTAATAAGTGAAGAATTAAAAATATAATTCTCAGAGAATTTATCTCCAGTACTTCTCTTTGTTATATATATTAGCCTGGAGAGAGTTAAAAAATTCATCTAGTACCTATGAAGCTAATTGAAATTTTGAGATTTGGGCACCTGGCAAGGGGTAACTGTAGAAGACTGGTCTCCCTGGGTTTACTCTGTAATGGGAAAGACTCTGACTTAATCTCCACTATGAAGTGATTTAATTCTGTTATCTCCCTGTACTGATTATCAGGGGAGCCTCAAAGAGATTAACTTGTGTGAGTACCCTTGCTGGAGTTGCAGTGCTCTCACATTTCCCTACGTTCTCTTGGTAAAGCCTGTAGCTGGCACAGTGTCTGTCTGCTGAATTACAGTTTGGGATTTCAGCTGAGCAGCCAAATCAAATGTGGTCATAATTTTAAGACTAAAACATGGAAAAGCAATCATACTATGCTTTCAGAATTGTCTGAGAACCACAGGTTTCCTCTGGGGAGAAAAGCAGGGGATGATATTTTCTTTCACCAAAAACCTGTCAATTCTGCTTTATTTCTGTTTTCAAAGTATGCATGCTTGGAGGTTGAGACTCAAGAAGCATGAGGTGTATCCTAGGAGAGAGAAGAAGGATGAAAAAAACTGGAGGATTGAAAATCCACTTTAGTACAGTGGTGAGTGTCCCCGCCTCTCATGCGGGATTTGAGACCAAGGGTTTGAGTCCCGCTGGGGAGGCAGTGGTGCCGTTTCGAAGTTGGACTCGATGATCCTTGTGGGTCCCTTCCAACTCAGAATATTCTGTCTTTCTGTGAAAGGTTTTGTGTCCTTTGCATCACCCTCTGCCTATTTCTTGACCTCCATTTGGGAAGGTCCCTCTCCCTGCTAGGTGTCTGAGGGATGACAGGTGGTCTAGAGTGAGGCAGGGGAGCCAGGATCTGTGGAGTGGGATGGGCAGGACTCTGCTCTTGCTGGTTGCTGTTAAAACAGGGTTAAGCCCAACCAATTCCAGTCATAAACTGTATTCTTTGGACAGATTCCTGATGTCCCTTCCACTGAAAATACCAGGCATGACCTGCCTGCTCCAGTTTGAGTCTCAGCTCTGCTGAATTTCAATGGACCCTTTGCAGCTCCATTTTCTCCTTTCTCTGTTGTAGAGTCTTGTATTTTCACCAACGATCGTGGTTGGGATAGTTTTGTAAAAAAAGCAATAAAAAAATTGGAATTAGTAAGATCCAAAGGGACCTATTGAGAATTATTTTCATATTGAATCCTGAAACCTTTCACAACAGCAACACTTGGATGCTTCACATCGTTGCTGCTGGATCTCTTATTCTGGCTCTTCACCTTTTTTACTTGCTAAGTCTGCAGGAGGATACTAACTATTCAGTTGTGCTTATGCATTTTGCATTAAATATTGAAATTCTGACTTCTTGCTCTGCCTCCAGCTTGTGGAGTTGTCCTAGCATCCTCCAGGAAGAGTTGGGGTATAATAAACAAGCTGTCTGCAGAGACAAACAGTTCTGCTCGCTGACGACAAGAATTTTGATAAGTGTTTTGACCCTTTGAAGTATTTGTGCAGTTTCCCTGAGGATTTGCTTTTTCTTTCAATTGAAATTCAGCTGCTGCTTTATACATATTGGGGATGTACTGTAATTTAAAAAAAATCTTTTAAATATTGTTGTGCTTCTGAATTTCAGTAATTTCAGAAAAGCAACCTTTGAACATTTACATTTCCTCTATGGTCCCCTCTCTTGGTACATTATGTATGTTTTAGAAGAGATACCAATCTCGTACATTCTGTTCTTCTGGACAGAAAGACCAACAACAGTCTACTGGAAAAATACTGAGTTGGGTTACCAGCAGTCCAGGTCAATCAGGCTCACGTTTCCTGAGAACGAATGACAGCAGAATTACAGGCACTGGTTTTCAGATACTGTGGCACTTCATGTTTAGAAACAAAATTTATAAGATAAGTAAGAAATGTTATAAACCAGTTATAACCCTGTATTAATAAGCTTCTCTGATCCAGATCCTCAATTCAAACTTCTGTTACTTACATAATGCTAGTTATAATGTCTTAAAGTTCTCTGAATAGGTTACTAAAATTTTTTTTGTTTTAAGCAGTAGCAAAAAAATGCTCTTCTAGACACAGTGATTTGAGATATATTAAAATAGTGCCCTGTAAACTAAAATTATTTTAGTAGTGATATGGATCTTCAAAAAAAGTATGAGTAGTGTGTCTCCTTCCTTCCTTCCTGGTAAGTAGGAGTTTTGTTTCTGACTCTGATAGCAGTACATGACTGACACTTAGTACAGCTTGTAGTGAGTATCAGCATAGTAAAATTGAAAAAATGCAGTGGCAAAGTAAATTACAAAAGGAATGCAAGATCAAGGAATGTAGCTAATATAAAGGGTATTATACCTGGCTCCCTTTGCTGTCCATGTCTTTCTGAAAAGTGCACTTGTCAGGTTACAAGACACTCATGACATTAAACCATTTTGGAAGAATAACTAAGTGAAAATATGATGCAAAAAATTTTCAGTGCTTTACAGATTTTGCTTTGATTGGGAAAAGTGACCTGCACATAAGTTTGTGCATCTCAGAGTTGTAAGCCACGTTTCAAAAATCCCCTTAGTGCCCTGATCATTCTGTGTGTTCAGATTGGTGCTGTAATTTCTTGACCTGAGTAATGGGTGCCCTTGGAAGAAAAACTGTAGGAGCTATAACTATAGGAACTAAAACTATAGGGAAAATGTTTCACAGGTTTACTAAAACTTGTGAGTAGAAATACAGTCAGGTCTCCTATACCATGGTACTGCGGTCTTATTTGTGTCCCGCAAAGTCCGCCTGCCGCATAGAATGGCAGGCTACAGGAGGAGCTCAGTGTTTCCACTTTGACATTTACTGAGAAACTTCATAGGAAAAAAAACAGGAGGGTTTTTTCCAGTTTCACCATAACATGGTAACTTTTCAAATCCCCGAAATATTTCACCTTGCCTTTTTTTTTTTTCCCCTTAGTGAGCTTTATTTACCAGTAGTGTCTTAACGTCAGCTCTTTTAATATGGGTGATTTGGAAACAAGCTAAAATATATTCATCTAGAAGTCAGCAGTTAGAATTTGAGTCGTTGTATCCCAGAGATGGTACCTGTTCATGAGTGGATAACCGGTGTGTAGCTTTAAGTTCTTCAGCCTGTAGAGAAGACATTTCCACATGTTGTCTGCACTACTCATGTTGGTACTGTTTTCTGCAATACCATTTGGAAAAATTCTAATCCACAGTAAATGGAAGCGCAGACAGCTTGTAAACCAGATGGGGTTTTCTCTTTACTTTTTCTTTTAATCCAATATAAAAAGAACTCTTAATCGTTCTAAGGTACGTCTTAAAATGAGGTATTTAGGTAGTGTAAAACTTGTGTTCTCTTTCCTTTACACAAATACCATATCAAAATTGGATTGTGTGCCTCTTTGTAGTACCATGATTTCATTGTGTCATTGATTTTTATCAGCAGCTAGGAAGATTAGACACATTTTCCTCCTTTGGAGTTTTGGGCAATCATTTGCGTTAGAGGATATCAAGGTGTCTCAGTCTCTTGCACCTTTAGGGTCAGCCAGGGGAACCTCATCTGATCTCTTTCCATTGTGGTCTCCCTTTGTAGCCTTTTCTCTGTTTTTGAAGTTTAATGACTTGGTGTTATTTTGTGTGTCTGGCAAAAATCTCAAAGTAATGTTTTAATATAGCTAGTGAGGAAATTTAATGGAGTCCTAATTTCCTTGTATTTGTTAAACTTCAGCTATAGATGCTCGTTTGAAGAAGAGATTTTAGTAGAACTGAGAACTTCCATCCATATGCACTGAAGATGTGGTTTCTTGTGGTTTTTTCTTTGCTTTACTTGGGGGTATGAAGGTTTAAGGTAAATTGGTGAGTTAAGCAAAAAACCCACCAGAGCCTCTCCCAAGGCTAGAGCACCCCTCCCACGAGGTGCCCTTCTCAAGCCTTATATACTGCAGCTGTGGGAGAGAGTGTTAACGAGCCCAAAGGCTCTGCAGCTGGGTAGTCTGGGGGGGTATTGCTGGAAATTCCCTCGTAGACTGAAGCCAAAGCACAAAGATATGGAATATATATACACAATGGAATGCCCATAGGATGGGGGGTTTTTTCATAATAGGAGGTATGTTTTATCTCAGGAGGAATACCCTGTTTTCATGGTTGTGCAACTGCTGCCTGGTGACTGTAGTGGCTGATTATGTGTAAAAGTAAAATGAAAATTTTATTTATGTGTGTGTGTGTGTTTAATGCTGTTTACAACTTGAAAATAAGGAAGACATTCCAGTACCTAATAAGTGTGTTTATATCTTATATCCATGCCAATGCTATGCCAGTTTAATATGCCATTATTCACCGAGGTGCTCCAAAAATTTGGCTAGGTTTTCTTTCATTTCAGAGTTTTTTTCCTGGATATTGCTACTGGAAATTTCAAGGGGAACAAGAAAACCACTTTTTTGTGATGGAACTTTAGTAGATTTGTCATGCTGACTCACAACCGGATTAGTTTCTAGTGAGAATGTAGCAATAAATATTCTTTTCTCTACTCCGAGCACAAATCCTAAGTTTAATTTTGCTGTGAAGTATCTTTAGGTCTCAATTAAAACTGAAGTTACTCATCCTGGTAAGAGTGCCCTGGCAGACAATGCCTCCATATCCTTTCCTATTAAATTCTTGTGTATTAAGAAGGATGTATTGCATATAGTACTTTTAACTTAAATCCTATTCTGTATATATGCATTATTTTAAGTTAATAAAAAATTGCACCGTGGAAATAACAGTTAGAATTGGAGAATGTTGTGCTAGATACAGGGGAAAACAGATGAAATATGAGAATATTTTTTTATAGTCAATATGTTTTGTAATGTCTGTAAATATGATACCATGCAATGAAACACTGTTAAAGTGATAAGTGTAACAGAAGTCTTCATGAGCTAAAAGTTTGGGTTGTTGCAAGAAGCAATTTTAAAAGCCTAAGTAGAACTGGACTGAATTAGTTCAAGGTCCTGTGGTGAAGTCATGGAAGGCTGCTGAAGCATGGCTTCTTACATAAATTAAGTACATTTTAAATTAATTATCTTGTCATGATAACAGTATAACTACTGCCTGTTACATTTTATTAGCATTGTCTTATGGATGTTTGTGGTTATTTTCTGTCTTTCTTTTCCCCGTGTCTTAGTGGAATTGGTCGAAATTGGCCATGGGCCTCTGGCGGAAGCAGTATTTTGGCAGAATTTGGGACTTTGCATCTGGAGTTTGTACATTTGAGCCACCTGTCTGGAAACCCTGTCTTTGCTGAAAAGGTTAGAATACTCAAAGTCATTTCATAGGAGATAAATCACATTTTGAAAGACTAATATCAGTGAGGACAGAATTCGATTTTCCTCAGTTTTAAGTATTTCTAATTTTCCCTAATCACTTTGGCATGTTTTTGAATTAAGAAGTAAAAAATCCCTTCCAGAATTGTTCTGATGCATCTTCTTGTATATGGCCCTATAAAACACATAATTTTTGTCTATGATCTAAATTACTATCACATTAAACAATCAGACTCTAAAGCTTTTTTCAGTTCTTCACCTGAATGCAGTATAAACAAAAACTGATATTATAGGGGATAATAGCCAATGTCTAGAGAAAGCAAAGCACCATGGTGATTTCAGCAAGTTTATTTTCAACATGCTGTATAACATCACTGCAGTCAGTGGGGTCAGAAAGCCCTTCCATTACACTGACCAATAAGAAATATGCTTTGAACTCCTTTGGGGGGAAGGAAAAAAAAAGCATCCTTTGACAAAAAACAGCTGTGCATACTAATTCTTTCAACATTCAATATCATTTTATTCTACTTTTTATTGACATGAGACATGAAAAACAACTCCTCCTTCTCTTAGTTCTCATCTGAACAGTTTTGCTTTGCTTTTTGGTGCATAAATAGCCAGCAAGTCCTGTTCTTCACAATGTACCGTATCATTTATCTTTTTTTTTTCCCTAGTTAAAACTTCCGCTTGTTTTGGTTTTGTATTTTTACTGCAGCTGCCCCATGTTAGCTAAAACAGATACATATTATTGATTTGATAATGTAACAAATAACAAGACCCCAAATGTTAATAAGAAGGTCTAAAAGCAGTGGTCAAATCTAAAATTATTATGGGTTAATGACTAAACGGCTTTGCTGCATTACCATTGTCAGCACTGGAATAAATTTTGTTAAGCAAATTCCTAGCAATTTTCTCTTAAAGAAATCTGATCTGGGGGTGGGAATAGATGGGGAGGGAGTGGCAGCACTGAGGAATGGCCAGAAACAAATTCACTGCATGAGTTTATTATCTTTTGACATTTATGGTAATTTAATGTATAACATCTGTGCTACTGAGAATGAAAATGTGTATCTTAAAAATCCTAGCCTATGGTTTTTTGGAGTGTGGCATCTTGCTGTAGCTGCAAGATGCTGGAAATCTGTTTATGTAAGCTGTTCTTAAAACCCTTTAGAGACTGCAATTCCAAAGCCCTCTGAGGCAAACTATTCCAGGGCTGGTACACTTGATAAAGAAGAAGAAACACTGGAATAGGCTTTCCATGGATGTATTCATAGAAGAACTGATTAACTGAGGTCTAGGATTTGTTGCAGCCTGCATTTGGGCAATGAGTAATGTCAAGATCCAGGAGGCAGTTTGTGTACCACAACACAAATCTTTCTGTGGCTTGGTATTAGCTAATTAATCTTCTTGTTCAGTAGCTAGTTCACTGGATCTCTAGGTATTCAGGGTGTTATAATGAAGCTGTCTGTATGTTTTTGTTACGATTTCTGGCCTGCAGTGCTCAGGATCCTCATTCTCCAAAGTCGCAACATTTGCTTTCTCTGTGAATCTTGAAAGTGTAACTCATTTCATGTGCTCTGCCATAGATTGTGCTGCTGGATGGGTGCAGCTGCAGAGCATCTGGGCTGTAATTGTTTCCCCAGGCATCTCATTTGTAGCAAGCTCCTTAGCAGTGCCGGCAGAGTGCTCAGGGCTGCCTGGTTTCCTGCTGGGAAAGCTGGTTGTATGGAACTCTTTCAGCAGTGCTCTCCTTTCCAGGCAAAATTCTCTTACAGTTCACTTCCACATCTGAACTAAGTTGTAGGCTTAATATTTTATACCATTTATGATTTAGGTATATGAGGAATATAATGCTGCTGTAGCTGAACATAGTTGAGGCAAATAGCCTCAGTCAATTCTGTTGTCCTCCAGAGAGTGAGATAGTCTGTATAGCAAGCCCTGAACTTTGGAGCTTGCTTCTGTTCTGTTGTTCATTGCTGGCAACTGACACAGAAACTCCAGAGGCTTTGAGGAGCCCGTTTGCATAATGATAGCAGCTTTGAGAGTCTTTTTTTCATAGTAATATGATTGCATGGATGTATTCAGCTGTATGTGTTGTATAAGACGGGGTGGGGGAGGGGGTATTTTTAGGCATATTTACGCTTTCAAGACTTTGTACCAACATTGGGGAAAATGAATCAGTGATCAGTGTTTTGTACCCTTCCAATAGGTAATGAATATTCGAAAAGTTCTAAATCGACTGGATAAACCAGAGGGCCTTTACCCCAACTATCTGAATCCTAGCAGTGGCCAATGGGGCCAGCGTAAGTACCTCAAGTCTTTGGAACTGTGACCTGTCTATCAGTGTTCAGTCGTTAACGTCTTTCCGTCACTGTTGCAGGGGTTTTTGTATGCATCTTTTATTCTGTGTGTATATATGAAGAGCTTTTATAATGTGTATCTAACTTATAAATTCACATTATATTTCAGGTTCTATAAAATGTAAAAAATACTACAAATATAAAAATACTTGCTGTATTTCAATGTACTTTTTTTCAATATTTCAGTATGGCTTGTGCAAGCAGGAAAATGTCTGAATATATATAATTTCAGAAAGGAGTTGGTAGACTACATAAGTCTCTTATTCAAAAAATCTAAAGTGCTCTCTGAAATAGCTGTTTAAGGGAACGTTATCAGCTCGTTGGAATCAAATTCTGTATTTTTAGAATGGTGTGGCTCCACTGAAGAAAAAAAGTAATAAACAAGTCTTTCCAGTTAATACTAGCTGTGATTTCTGTTTACGTTTAGTGCCAAAACCTGAGGAAGTGAACTAAACTGAACTGTGTCATGGCATTAATTCCTTTGAAACCATTACTGAAGAAATCAAAATTAGAAGGGAAAGAACATGGAATGCTTGAAGTATTTGAAATCCATAGCCCCTTCCTGATGACTGAGCCTTTCTTGTTGTACTTGCTTTCTCCAACCTTCATAACATGTCCAGAGCCTACACAGTGTGTAGCATCATGATTCTTAGACCTTACTGCTTTTTCCACTTTTCATACTTAGGTTTAGTCTACCACCATCTCATTCATGCAGCTTCCTTGTATTTTCTTCCTTACATTATTGTATGATAACAGGCAAGGTATGCTGTTATGGTCTGAAGAAATACAGGCAGATGAACTGGTTCTGTAGATTATCAGTGCATGAACTGGTTACACAATACAACTAAGGGAAAGGACTGGAGAAGTTTTTGAATATAATAGTTCGTTTAGGATGTACCTAAGGTGGAAGTGAGGTTTTGAACTCCTTGTGGGACCAGCTGCAGTCTGCATAGATAAAATAATTTTCACAGAGGCAAATGCAAGTGTCTGCTCTCTACCATGCCTTAGACAAAGGCACTTCACAAGAAGCAATGTGTCCCCTACGCTCTCACCACCAGGCAGAAGGAGGAGACCTTAGAGACAGAGAGGAGTGGAAGCAAGTTTCTACTCAGGGTGGCAAGTTTCTAGTCAGGGTGACAGGTGAATCCACTCCTGACATAACTGACCTTCCCAGGTGCCATAATACAATAGGTATGGCTCTGGAATCTAAAGGACCAGAGAAATAAGAATGTGGACAAAGGTAGATCTGGGTTAGAGGGATTGCCTAGTGCAGGGCAGTCTACTGCTGCGTCGTGACATCCTCATTTGAAAAAAAAAAAAAAAAAATAAAAGGTTGTAGTGATTGGTGACTCCCCTTTGAGAGGATTGGAGGGCCTAATATGCTGACTGGACACAATCAATAGGGTATTGTGTAGCTTTCTTGGGGCCCAGCTAAGGGACATCAACAAGAAACTTAGCAGCGTGGTATGGCCCACTGATTTTCATGCTGGCAGTGAAAAAGTTCCAATGAGACGGCTGTGGACAATCAAGAGGGACCTTAGGGCCTTGGAACAACTGATCAATAGATCTGGAGCACAAGTTGTGTTCTCTTCTGCCCTGCTAGATGTGTGATGGGGCAAGAAACAGGCAAATTATGCAGATGAATACCTGGCTTTGAGACTGATGTTGGGAATTTTTGATTATGCATCATATGTCACCAGAGAGGTGGATTGAGAACTGGCTGCACAACAGACGTCAGAGGGTAGTAACCAGTGGCACAGGATCTAGTTGGAGGCTTGTCACTAGTGGTGTCCTCCAGGGTTCACTCTTGGGCCCATTATTGTTTAACTTATTCATCAGTGACTTGGATGAAGGGGTAGAATGCCTTAGGAAGTTTGCTGATGACACAGAGCTGGGAGCAGTGGCTGGTCCCCCACAGGGCTCTGTAGCCCTTCAGAAGGACCTTGACAGGTTGCAGAGATAGGCAGAGAAGAAGTGCAGATGGAAGCCAGGTACAATTAACTCCTTCCTTGGCTTCTGTTAGCCATGGAAACTCAGCTTTTTGGTGAGTTGCGAGAGATCAGATCTTTCAAGTGGCTGAGGCAGTTAGTGGCTGTGCCTTACATTTTTGAAAACAGTCAAAACACCTGCTCTGCCTTGTGGCCTTTGCCATTTTCATATTTTAATATAATTGCATCTTACATGTTCCTCATTCGCACGGAATGCCAGTTTTTATATGTGTGCAAATACCAGCTTTGCTTTCCAATGGTATGTAGTATTGACAAATAGTTAGCTTCCTGTGCATACAAATGATGAACACAGATGTTGATGCAGATCTATCCCTTGCATGCTGAAGCAGCAAAACCAAATTCTGTCATGCTGCATCTCTTCCATATCACAGAATCACAGAATTAGT
>WEKX01023897.1:29125-114047 GCA_013390025.1 Pitta sordida | reverse complement strand
AGTAGCGAGGGATTACTGTCTAATAATGTTCAGTCAAAGTCTAATGCAGATCTTAAATAACATTCCTTTTCCATAGCCTGCCAACAACTTTTGCAACTCTGGATATTGACGGAGTAAGAAAAATAATCTTTGCACTCCCAGGTAAGATTTTTTGTGGATTACTTTTGTTGCTGTGCATAGATGACAGACATGAAACAGAATAGACACATTTCATAGCACCTATGCCTGGTATTGACATCCCTAAAAAAGGTACCTGTAAGATTTTCTCCGAAATTTCCAGAAAATTTTGGCTTAAAGGAATGTACTAAGAAGTTCTCTTCTGTTCCTGTCCTCAGAATTTGCTGGTATACAGGTCTTACAATTTCTTCCATCCAACAGTTTCCTTGGGTTTTTTACAAGAGTGTTATTTCCTAGAACTTCCTCCACCTTCACAGTAAATATCCTGTGTATGTGTAAGTCAGTGCATCCACTCTGATGTAGTGAAAATGGAAACAAAAATGAGGGAGTTCCAAGTGTCATGGAATATTTTTGTTCATCATGCTCATACTGTGGAACCAAAAGAGGGCAGCACAGCTGCACCACAGGCCACTGCATGCCCTGGGAAGGCATCTGTTCATCGTTTACAGAGGGATCTCTGTCTTCCTAGGTCGGGAGGAATTTGTTTTATTCTTACTACTATGGCTTTCCATGGATTTTGACTACACAGGGAATCGTGGTCTTGATAATCTAGTGGTTTTCAGATGCATCTCTAGTGCTTTTACCCTCTCTTGCTTTAGGAGCCGTAATACATTTTCTTCAAGTGGAGAGATTAATGGAACATCTGTCTGATCATAGTATTTATTTTTAAACTTGAATCTGGGGAAGTCCAGGTGTGTTAAACAGTGCTGTTTGACAGGCAGTCAGACACTTCTGTTGTGAGCCAACAGGAAACATATAAAACAGTAGAGTTCCCTTCAGAATTTGTTCTACAGGATTTTTCCACTCTATTAGGGAATCAAAAGTTATTTTTCCATGTGGCTGGGAACCATTAATCATGAGTCGAGAGCCTTGTAAGGTAGAACCAATACCTATGTACAATAAACCCTGCCCCCAGCCCCAGACAAATCGTAGGACAAAGTCCGTGGAAGAACAGAGGCAAATGGAGGGGCC
Source organism: Pitta sordida (assembly GCA_013390025.1). Lineage (NCBI taxonomy): Eukaryota > Metazoa > Chordata > Aves > Passeriformes > Pittidae > Pitta > Pitta sordida. The sequence goes on along the minus strand of WEKX01023897.1, from coordinate 112,898 downwards.
TTAGGAACATGGAGCAATTCTGGTCAGAGCAGGATTTCAGCACACCATAATCCAGAGCATAGCTTTCAACAGGTGTACTTGCCACATGCCACTGCAGTCTTTAATGAAACATTGCCTGTACATAGCATGCGAAGCCCTGTAGAGTTTTTTAGAGTGAAATTACTACAAAAACATGAGTTCAGTTTTAGCAATTCTCAGAGTAAATCAAGAGGGAGTCACCACCACCTGTTCTTTGTTCTACAGGCAATCCCGTGTCAGCTGTTGTCACCTGCAATCTCTTTGTTGTTCCTGCACTGAGGAAAATGCAGGGTATCTTGGATCCTCGGCCCACCATCATCAAAGCCAGGGTAAGGTGCTTGTCCTTTATTTAAAAATTCTCTCAAGATGTTGAAGCACATCTCTTTGGGCTCTGGAACACTGTCGTGTTTGGGGAATGTGAGTCCAAGAGTAGTTCTGGCAGCTGAAGGAAGTTCACAGAGAGGTACAGTCTCAATCTCTGTTAATTGTAATAATCACTCCCGTAATTTTGGGGAGTTAGATGGCCATCTAATGCAGGAACATCTACAGAGGCAGAAGCAGCCATTTGACAGCCTGGCAGGAAGGACGCTTTCCTCTTTTAAAAAACCATTTATTTTTAGTCTGTGGTAAAAAATGCAGAGTAATCTGTAAATACCTAGAGCTGGATACTTCTGTATTAACAACAGAAAATACAAACTTTGAAGCCTTTATAGTGAGTTATTTATATAAGTAACCCACATGACCCCGACCCTAAGCAATATAAATCCCTTAAACTACTCTTTTCTAATATTTCTTCTAATAAATTATGGATATTGTAATTGTATTTAATACAGATGCAAGGCTTGTTATTATAATGTATTCTTTTATTCTTGATTCAGATAATTTACCAGGGAACACATCATGTTTTTTGTTTTCCTCATGTTCTTGGGCATGCACTTGTCTCTGACTGCTTCTAGCATGTCTCTCTTTTGCCTCAAACATCCAGATTTTCCTTTATCTCTCAGCTAAAATATTCTAAGGCAGAGAGCAATTTATAGTGACCTTCACTTTTGCATGAATTTTCCAGTGTGTTCCATTAAATTCCATTGTGAGCCATTTCTTGTGTGTCCTTTCATTCCAAAGATTGGCCGTTTCCCTTCTGTCAGAGCTAGCAGGATTTTGGATGCAAATAACGTTTATCTTTATGCAACGTAATCCAAAGACCAGAAATGCTTTTTTCCCAAGAAATACAACAGTAAACCCTCAATACTTCGTGGTTTTTACCATGTGGGGTTCAGTTCATTGTGAGGGCCCCATTCTTCATGGTGTTTTGGCATCCGCACAAGCAGTCTGCAGCACTGATACTCTCTGTGGGGCAGGACGGCCACGCCCTGCCTCTCGCTCACTTGGGGACTGCCCAGAGTTCGCTCCCTGTGCCCAGAAATGGAGGCTGTCGCACCCCCAGAAGCAGCAGCTGCCAGCCCCCCACAGCCCCCCCGTGCCCAGAAGGAGTGACTGCCAGCCCCACCACATAAGCAGCGAGCAACAGCCCTGCCACATAAGCCCTCCACCCCCCCTCAGCGCCACAGGGGGCCGGAGACACCCTCTGCTGCTGCCACCCCAGCACCACACCTTATCTGTATATTCATGAGCTGCCTATCTTCGCAGATCACAGGCTTCATGGGAGGCAGGGAGACCCAAATCTCTGCAAAATTCGAGGGTTGAATGTATCTGTAAACTCCCAGTAAAGGAGCAGTTTTGGAATATTCTACTTAATGCATCACACACTTTGCTATTATAATATCACAGCTGTATTTACCTCACATACTGCAGTCTGAGCCTTCTACAGTTTTTAATTTTGCACTAGACACCATCTGACCTCAAAATGCAAGTTTTTGAAAAGACTGTTTTTAAGGAGAAACAATTGAGCAGATTGTTCCACTATCTTAGACAGTGCAATCTGAATGCGTGACATGTTCATCCTTTCTCTTTTTCTTCTACAGTTATCATGTGATGTAAAATTGGACCCACGCCCAGAATACCATCGGTGCATACTGACTTGGCATCACCAAGAACCACTACCTTGGGCACAGAGTACAGGTTAGTGCCCAGTCACACAGACTGACAGACACTCACACATCCTGTGCACATGTTTTTTCATATAACCATCTTTATTCAGACTGATTTGCTGACATGCTTATGCACCCATACACATACATTAGAACAAAATTCAGTCATGATATGACTTGCCAACCTCACCATTAAAACGTGCTTTGTTTGAATAACCTGCCCTTACGCACACACACACTACACCTGTGTGCTGGCATATGTGCACACATTTCTTTTTATAAACAACCCCCATGCTTATTTGCACTCAGGCACATTTGCTGTTGTGCATGCAGTAAACAGATGAGTTGGGGCATACATAGAACCTATACAAGTAAAAGAAACGTGAGTCTACCTGAAGTGGAAAAGACTGTATAGGGATAGTTCTGGATACTCAGCTGCAGTTGAGGTAAATACTAGATTTTAATACTTTTTTAGCTGTGTACTGCCATAAGGCTGACTCTGACAGTTTTGTAAGCGATTCAGGCCCTTAAACAACTAATTGTCTTTTTGCTGCATTCAATTTTTTTAATACAAGGCACTATATAAGGGTCTCCACAGGGAAAATACTAGTTCCTGACTGTTTACTCAGGGAAAGTTCTTATCATTGACTCCTAAAATTACACAACCTCTGACACATTTTCAGCTATTAGTCAAGTTATTACTTGTATTTACAGTGCTGTATTTGGTTTAACTCTATTTCATTGTGCATCAGTTCTCAGCAGTGTGTTGAGGTGGTCCAAAAGGCCAATGGTATCTGGGCCTGTGTCAGCAGTAGTGTGGCCAGCAGGACCAGGGAAGTGATTCTTTCCCTGTGCTCAGCACTGGTGAGGCCACACCTCAAGTACTGTGTCCAGTTTTGGGCCCCTCACTACAAGAAAGGCATTGAGGTGCTGAATTGTGTCTAGAGAATGGCAGTAGAGCTGGTGATGGGTCTGGAGAGTGAGTCATTTGAAGAACACCTGAGGGAACGAGTTGTTTAGCCTGAAGAAAAGGAGACTGAGCAGAGACCTTACTGGTCTCTACGACGACCTAAAAAGAGAGTGTAGCCAGATGGGGGTTGGCCTCTTCTCTCAGGCAACAAGTAACAGGACAAGAGGAAATGGCCTCAAGCTGAACCAGGGGATATTCAGATTGGGCATCAGGAAGAATTTCTTCACTAGAAGGGTGGTTAAGCTTTGGAATAGGCTGCCCAGGGAAGTGAAGTCATCATCGCTCTAAGTGTTCACAAAATGACAGGACATGGCACTTAGTGCTATGATTTAGTTGAAATCGTGGTATTTGGTCAAAGGTTGAACTCAATGATCTTGGAGGTTTTTTCCAACCTAAATAATTCTATTTAGAGAGAATAAAGTTAATCAAACTTACTCTGTAACAGTATATTAAAAATATTCTAGACTGTGCTGATTTTAATATTTGTACAACTGGATTTAGATATACAAGTAATAATAAAGTTATTTTGATAGGATTAGAAATTCCAAGAGAAAAGCAATTTGCTAGGACAAGATCCATGGTACAGATAATGTGGAAGGCTGGATAGGAAAGCAGTCAGCAAAGGGAATGATGATTTCAAGAGCCAGTCCAATGTGAGGCTGACCAATTCTCCACAGAGTTCTCTGTTTCCATTCACCTTGGAGCAGGAAGATCCCAACTCTATGAATAAGTTACCTACATAGACATCTTCGTAATAACAGCTTTTGTTTGTTGTGTGATGTGTTGCAGCATTTGGAACTAACTGAAGACTTAGTTGAAATTGTTCTCTCTCTCCTGCAGGGAATCAGATGAGCAGTCGTCTGATGAGTATGCGCAGTGCCAATGGACTGTTGATGCTACCTCCAAAGACAGAGCAGTATGTGGAGCTTCACAAGGGGGAGGTGGTGGATGTCATGGTCATTGGAAGACTATGATGTCACCAGCAGGAGCAAAGCTTTGATGCATGTCCACATATCATTGACTGTACCCTGTAATATGCAACGGCACAGCTAGTTTTTCTGATTTGGATAAAAGTTGATCAGTATAGTCAACATCTTGAAATATATTTCAAATGGAATTTAAATAAATACCTTTTAAAAAAAACTTTAAACAAATCTTAACAAAGAAATTTATTCTGATTATATCAAAGCAAATTTTTCCTTTCCTTGCAATTGCTTTGTGTGTTCAATGCTAGTTCTAATAGCGGTAGCTTTTAGTAGACAGCAGTAGGTGCCTGCAGAACTTGTGTTTTTTCTCATCTTTAAGATACAACTACTTATGCTCTTAAAACAAGGCTGTCTGCTTATTTATACTAGCGTAGACAACACTTGGATTTCCCTTATTAGTATGCTTCATAACCGCTTCACAGAGAGCTTCTGCTTGTTCTTTATCTTGTATCTCGTGTTGATGTGCACAGTGCCAAAAGCAGAGTGGCTGCACTGGGAACCCCACGAAGCCCCGAGGTTGTCTCACCTCGCTGCGCATTCAGGGATCTCTCTTGTCCCAGCAGCCACCCAGCTCAGTACTCTTGGGCAGTAACTGGATACCTTTTATTTCAACAAACAAAAAAAATTGCTTCCTTAAGTGCTGACAGCCTTTTTAACCAATACATTTAAAAATGTACAGAACTAAAAACTAAAAAAAAATCAAAGACTGATCTTGTACAGATATTAGTGTTACCAGCATTCGTGTGGAAATTAAATGAGCAAAGAAATAAAACTAATGTTAAACAACTCTGTACCATAACATTTTCTGTAATGATATTGAAACTTAAATGAATAAAAAAATCCTCAATCATTATTTAAAATTTCACCTGTTCAGCCTCATTGTTTGAAACAAAAAGGTAGCGATTTAAGAGGGTATTTGGGGTGAAGGAAGAGGATAGGAAGGAATAGAAATAGTATATGCAATATGGGGCCTCCCTTCTTGTACATTACCATGAGTGAAACTGAAACTGTAGAGTGAAACTCTCTCTTCATTCACCTCCCCAAGGAAAAAATGGAAGCAGCATTTGGGAAGGGGCGGAATTTACTATCAGACTAGTCAAAGCTGGAGAATACTTTTTTTTCACCCCAGAAAAATAGTAACACAGCTTGCTGATCATAACTCTTTGTTCTGGACTACATATCCACATTTGTGATGTAGCAGCAGAATGATACCAAATTAAATTCAATGTTGTAAACCACAGAAGAAGAGGAGAGCTAACTCATCCCTGAGAAATAATGCAAGACACTGCCTATTGTAATCCAAAGGATTATTATTACATAGTTAAGGGTTATTATAGGCAGCATATATAATGAAAATGTAAAAATTATAAAGGACACCAGTAACAACAACCTGAGGGAAGATTGTTCATGCCATGAGAGATGCTAGACAAAGATAGAGAGATGTGGAAACCTAGACAGAAAAATCTTAGGTCGGGTTTACATTTACAAATGTTGCTGAGAGAAGTTGACACAATGCTGTGTGTGATGCTTGGCTACATTTAAACTATATCTCCTCATCATAACACTTAACTACCATTGTAGCAAACAAAGCATTTAGAGGTTAATTAGATTTTTTTCCCAATCATTGATAATATAAACTGCTTTAGCAACCCTGCTGTTTTCTTGTAATGGCCTCTGCCCACTGTTCACAATTTTATGCAAGAGTATAAGCTTTGCACTTTCTGAGAGAGACACCTGCAGTCCAGCTTTCGTTAACACTGAAAGCCATAGCAGTATGTTAGAGGGCTAATTCTGTGAGCAGAATGATAAACAACTACGTGTTGATTATCAAGCCTAAAAACTGAAGAATTTGCCTTCGTTGTTGTAATATAAATGGATATAATTTTGATATAAATAGATACATTCAAATTACTTTTTTATACTTTTAATATTCTCAACTCAATATTTAAATATTAAAATATTTAAATATTCAATATTAAAAACTCAACTTTTAATATTCTCAACAAGAGTTTCAGGGAAGGTTTCAAACTTCGAAAAAGAAATCAAGGACAAAGGGACCTTAAGGGCTGTGGTTACTTTGGTTGAAGGAAATCCACTTCAGTACCACTTCAGTGGTAAGTGTCCCCACCTGGCGTGTGGGAGACCCGGGTTCGATTCCCGCCAGGGAGACAGTGTTAAGAGTTGGACTCGATGATCCTTGTGGGTCCCTTCCAACTCAGAATATTCTGTAACTGAGACTGCATATGGAAACATTTTAAGGAATATTTTCACATTTTTACTTCTCTAGATAAGGTCTTAGCACAATCAAAGTAATACTGTTACTACAAGAAGCAATGTCAGCAATGACTGAAGATGAGGTTGGTATTCCAGTAGTTGTAGTTTTCTTCTTTTTACATCATTTTCTTTAGTGCTTATACATGCCAATGATCATGGGTAGAAACCTATGCAGTTGACTTTCTGGGTACCATTCATCTAGCTGGGATAGTCCTACAATCACCTACAAAAGCCCAGTGCAAACACTTTGATTGTACCCCTGAATGTTCACAGGTTATTCCAAGTTGGAAGGGACCCACAAGGAACATCTAGTCCAACTGCCAAGTGAGCACCCACCCAGAGATTGAACCCACAACCCTGGAGCCATGGGCACCACGCTCCATCCATCTGAGCCTCCCATTGTCTAGACCATGTCACTGAGTTCCTCATCCAGTCTTTTCTTAAACATCTCCAAGGATGGCAACCGCACCACGTCCCTGGGCAGAATTGTCTGTATTCACTCAAATAAACGAATACTAGACTGGCCTCTTCCAAATATTAATTTCTGCAGCGAACAAAATTTGGCTTAATATTAACCCCACCTCAAGCAAAGGCAGACCCATCCGTGGGTATGCATGTGTTTTCCCATCTTTCTGCATTACCCACCAAGTGTTGCCAGGCCCTTGAGCAAAAACAATCCACTCTGTTACACCTCTGTATTAGTTCACAACTAGCAGAAACACAAATAGATTTGCTTCTTTTGTAGTGGAATCTATGGGTTTTTTTCAGTGACTGAAAACATTTTTTCAGGGAGAAGACTTGTAGATTGCAGCAGAAGGCAAAGAAACAGACACAAATTAACCTGACTAAGGCTTACGCTATCATGCTTCTCATGCAAGCAACTTTCAGAGTATTGCAGGGGGACTAGTGATAGAGAGCAGTATCATGTAGTGGGCAAAAAATCATATTAACACAGGTTTTATTTCTGCCAGTGAACTTCTATAAATATGGACAAATCACTCTTCATTTTGTTCCTCAGCTTCTCCATTTCTAGACTGACAACAGACAGACAAACCCCTCTTGAAAATCCAGTCGACGAATGAGAACCATCAGATAAGGATTTGGTCTTGTTGTTACTGTTATTACCTAGACATTGTAAACATTGCTATCCTACTGGAATACCCAGCAGAATTTTTGACAGAACATACTTGCTGCACTATGGATCATTTTGAATTTCAGCAAATTAAATATCTGCTGCTGTTCCTCTTCATACCTGTCACTGGGACATTCCTGTGTTGTTCACAGCATGTTCAGTATTTTACTGAAGTTTTGAAGCATAAGTTCTGCACAACCGTAGCAAAGCACAGGAGGTAGAAGACTCAGTATGCAGAGGACATACATAGTTCACAGTTTCCAAGGAGACAAATGCCAATCTAAATTTCCTTGAGAATATAAATCAACATAATACTCTTTGAGGGCAGCTCATGTGTAATCAGATTCCCAGCCTAGGATGCTAAGAGAAACAAGTGGTGGCAAATTCAAATTCTAGATAGCACCCATACTGTGAACAAGAGTGAAATATGTGTATTATTCAATATAACTGAAAATTCCAACATTATATTCCACGAGAAAAAATATAAATCATAAAGTCTGTTTATCAAAAGAGCAAAAGTAGCACTTACTGACAAGGAATAAACTTTCAGGCAGTCCCTGACAAAATGGTTGTACAGTATATTTTCTGCTTAAGGGACACTAAGTACTTGAATGACACATGAAGTGCTGCTGTGCAACACAAGAACAAATTTAAAATATTGCAAAAGTCCAAAGCATTAACAGTATTTCCACTATCATCAATACACAGACTGGGTCCAGATGCTTACCATAGTGACATCGCACTAAACTTACACACTAGAAGTGAAGAAAGTGAAATGAAAATTGTACAATGCTGATAAATTGATGATACAGATTTTGAATATTCTTAAATAAAGCTATTTGTATTAACCAGAAACAACTATTTTGCTAGTACAGAAGTAATACGCAACTGATTAAAGTATCGGGATGTCATGCAAACATTAGCTAATAAAATTGAATGCAATAAATTAAAGATCTAATTAGGAAGACCTCCATCATAAGCTAAATACTGTGTCTGGAAAAGCACTGCACACTACCTACAATGATACATCTAGTTTGCATTCAAACAACCTGTCTGGATGCAAGCAACAAGGCTATCAGAAATAACCTTGTCCTAATAAAAAAGTTTAAATTCATCAAAATAAAGGGATCAGATGCCCAGGCACATTTTGAGAAGAGTGATTTTCAGACGGGGAAATGAGATTAATGAAATATGTATATTCTTTTGAATTTTAGAGCTGAATTGTTAACTAAATGTATTTGCCCAAATTACAAACACTTGTTATAACAGAAGATAAACTGATGACTCAAGACTGAAGAATTAACAAAATGCTTCCACAAAGACTTACTTTATGCGGTGGTAAATGAGACAAAGGTGCCCACAAAGCTCAGGACTTTTGTTCTGAAGTCATAGAAGTGGCAGAGCAAGACTAGAATATCTACTCTTGAGTACTGTTTCTCTTGACTGACTGACGGACTGACCACGTAGAAATCATCCTTTACCTGCAGAAACCAGGATTAGTCTGAGAATATACATACTGTGCTGCCAAAAACTATCACTCTTAAACACACAGTACCTTAACCTGTGGTGATGTTGACAGAGCTTGAATAGAGAGGGTGTGACAAAGGACTGACTCACCATTTAAATGGAAGTTTTACGTTTTCAGCCTGAGTTTACTGGAATCCCATCTAAAATGCTCTTAGGCAGTGCTGCAAAGAATAAAGAACTTCAGAGTAGGTATTGTGTTTCCCAGACTACAACAGTGGGAAGAAGGATGAATCGCCTGCATTGCAAATGCAGTAAAAAATACCTCTTAATTGTTGTGCCTGGAGGAAAGAAAGATAACTCAGCATGGATGCTTGCTGGGTTACATACCAAAACAGTCTTATTCTGAGCTGATTCAGTAGACTGGTATGCAGTGTTGGCTCACTAAGCCAATGCAGTCTATCAGCTTCTGTGAAAGAAAAATTGCTGCAGGGAGAACTGCAGTCATTGAAGGTCTTGCAAGCAGGAGAGCTACCAAGCATAGTGTGTTTGACTACACTTTTTAGGGAATATTGTGAAATAGAGATGTATTCATGCAATATATTCCAAAACAGTTTTGAACTTTCTGTCAAGATGCAGACTCACGAAAATGGCAAGGAATTGGCACTGCAGCTTATAGATTTATCCAAGGATAATGAATACCATTCATACAGCTACACATAGCTATGTGGAAATGATTATTCTGAAAGTATCAAAACAACTTCCTTCTTTAAAGATGGTTGTGCAGCTGCTATTGCTTTCTTAAAGGTAATTAAGCATACCAGCTTTGCTTATGGCAGCATATGACCAGTACATTTTGCTGCTATCCCATAATTCACTCTCACAACTCAAGCAGCTATGCCTCCACTGCTCAAGAGGTGGTAATGGAAATCTGTTGGCATCTTATAAGGAAGGTATTATATAGGAATCAGCATGGACTTCTACAAAGGGACTGGATGTCATGCCTTAGTTTTGTCCGTGCCACAACACTCCAGCTTCATGCATATGACGAAATGATGTAAGAAGGATTTTTCTGAGCGTGTTTCTCAATAAAAAAAAAGTTGGTCTCAGTTTCAGAATATTTCCAATAAAACTTACACAATTATGGATCCAAATAAAACAGATTTTAAGCAACCATTTAAATGCTGAGGAACAACAGACATGTTAGCTGTTATTTATGTTATTTATAATCTGCTGAAAGAAAGCTCAAAAATCAGGTGATTAGTCAAATAAATGTTTTAAGAAAAATAATTTTGAAAGTGATTCTGTCTTTCATGATTCAGACATTCATTAAAGTGTAACAGGATGTGACAGCCCTTAAGGAAGGGTTGTCACACAGGGAAGCACAAACCAAAAACCTGCACCAAATAAGACTGATAAATAAGGCATAGCACACAAGATAATTTCAGTCAAAACTTAGAAAATGGGAACAAGAAGAAGAATTTTTATGTTGTTCATGTATGTTTTACAGTATCTTAGAACTGTCTTGCTGTACATCTAGTCTGCTTTTGACAGAAACATTTATTGCATTTCAGGTTTAGAGAATATGTGAAAAATATACTCTAGTGTCACAGTTCTGGTGGATAAATATATAAAGTTTTGGTTGATAAATATATAAAGCTCAAGCTTTACACTGCAGCACTATTAGAATGGAAGATCATGTCTTTAATGTAATTACTGCTACATTACTTCCTTTCAGGAAAGATGATTATACCTTGGGACAATCTAAAAGACACAAATGTCTTATTTCAGTAGGATTTCCCACCTAAATATTTTCCTTCGGTGGTATTAACTATTGAAATTTTTGGTGGTTCTTTCCCTGTTTCCTCACAGATCTCTGAGTTATCTCATACATTTTTACTTCTTTGCAAATAGAGAAAGAACAAGAATCAGCAAGCAGATACAGAGACAGATAAGGTAATCACTAATTTGAGTATAACTTAATAGGGGAAGTGAAAACAATGGAAGAAAGATAATTTTTATTACCCATTATTTGTCAGGATTAAAAATAGGGCCCTAAGCTGTTACATCAACAATCTCACTTCCAGCTTTTATTTGAGGCACCCATCTTTTGGGAATGATTCCTATTTCTAGGCTTAAGACCCTGCATTGAGGGACGAGTAGTAGTCCCAGACCTGAGACCTCTCTTCTGGAGATCAACCCCTATCTACAGTTGAACTTCTGGTGTGTTTATGATCCTATTTGTAAATACTGTGACCTTACTTGGAGTTGTACAATTTTGGATTTGAAGGATTAAGGAGTGGCAGAGGACACTAGGTACCAGAGGGTAAGGTGTTTCAGCCACCCAGATAAAAGTGAATGCAGAATGAGGTTATTGGATAGGAAATATGGAATAGTTCTAGATGCTATCAAGGAGGAAAACATGACTGTATTTGAATCCTTGCCATTTATTGTCCTAACTCAAGGAAGGCTCAAATGGAACTGGACTGCTGTTTTAATTTCAAAATCCAGAGTTTCTGTTGCTGGGTGGTGGAGGCCAAGTCTTCTTTTTTTCCTTGCTTAATGCAGAATTTAGCTTATGGAGTTTTGTGTTTTGCACTCCTCTTTGAAACACTAGATACTGAACACAACTGGACCTAAAGATGGACTAGTGCTGCTGTTACACTCTTTCAGATGGCTGGCACATGTGTTCTACCTACCAGATTTGTTGTCAGGAGGTATCAGATTGGTATAAATCAAAATAGAATGTTCACTGGGAGATGCTGTCATTTCCCCTGCAACACAAGGAGAATATATGTATAGGCAAAGTCTGATCAGGAAGTAGCTTACTTTCACTCACATTCAGTTAAAAGTGACATTAAAATGTGATTACCCAAGGTATAAGCTATCCATATCTAAAGGCTAGGGGAAACATCTCTCTAAAGTTCTCAGAGCTAGGAGGAAAACTGTGTTTTAACAGATGCCAGACATGAAAGTAGAGAGCTAAAAAGAAGAGAACACAGTTTCTCAAAAAGAAACTGTGTTCTCAAAAAGAAACTTTCTTTATGAACGAATAAAAGATCAGCAAGGAAAGGGTAATCAAAATAATAAAACAACCAACCATCAGAAAGGTCAAGAAACAGGATCGAATACAGGGTCTGGCATCAGGCAGACAAGAATGCTTTAGAGATTTCATAAAAAATATTTGGGCAAATAAAGAGAGATGACACTGCTGTAGAATGGGTGTTCAGTGAGTTTAGAGAGAGATTCTAGAGATAAACGGGAGGAGGGTGATGGGGCAGACAGATGCGGATTACTTCTCCAGCCCACTGACATAAGCACTGTGGCAAGTGTTGCTCTTCTGGCAGAATTCTTTTTTTCCGTCTGTCTGTAGAACCAAAGCATAAATTCAGTTCATGGTAAGATAAAAAGGAATTTTTACCTGATCCTTCGGTGATTTTTCATTTCCCCTCCAGAGGGCAATGGCTTCAAAGTAAACATCTTGTCCAGTGTTTGGCTGATGCCTCGGCTTGAGTTAGAATTCTTATTTTCTTTTCTGTTGATTGCAATCAGCCAGATTTAGATTGATAAACACTTCTCTCTGCACCTTCCTTGCAAACAGTGACACTAATTCGTGTCAAATTCAATTCATCAAAGATGAGTATTTTCTTTCCTAAAAAATATTTGTCTGTAGAATGAATGCATCAATCAAAAAAAAAGGTTCTTTTATAATAAATAAAGGTGTCTAAAAATAAAGTTTTTCTGTAGCTGCAAGCATGATTTAATGTTTCCATAATCCCACACAGTAAAATAATAGAAAAATATTATCTAAAATTAAAATATCAAAGATCCAAGCTCATAAAAGGTATCATTTGAGTATTTCTTTTCAGCTCCTTTCTGCTTAAAGATAAGAATTGAAAACATCGAACCAAGAGGTGGAACAGAAAGCTTTCTAGTACTTTGGTAAGTACTTTCCTCAGTTCCTTTAAAAACTGTTGTAGTAGATCCTCCCATGAAAGGCTGATCAGCTAAGACAAAACAAAAGAGGACTAAAAGCTTTGATCTCCTAATCATCTTTTAATTGTCTTTACTCATCCTACCATTCACCCTCTTCATCTATATATTTTTTATTTGCACATTTTGTTAAATTCAAGCTAAAGTGTAGATTTTCTCGCAGTAATTTTTGTGTTCTCAGCATACCATCAAGCAGCACCCACAAGGCAAAATGAACCACCTGAGATATCTATTTAAATGGCTCGAAATAGAAAGGTTATCTTGGTCTTTACAAATAATGCTGCTGATCCTGTGCTCTGTTGTAAATCGTTTTCAGATATGACAACTTCTTGGTCTGACCGACTATTTTAATCTGCTAGATACAATTAGCCAGGCACCACTCTTTCAAGTACCTTATGAATGGACTGGCCAGCTGGGCAAGGGCTAATATCAGTTTGTGAAAGCCACAGGGAGGAGATTGGTTACCAAAGAAACAAACAGATCTTTAAGCAGATATATCCAAGAGATATCCCAAACTCAGTCTTAACCTGGTCTGGTAATCCCTTCTGGCAGAAAAATAAAACTTCAGCTACAGATAAAAGACAGTAAAAGAGGGAAAAGGAGGGAAATGGAAATTCTAGAACTGATGTGAATCCTTCTCTGCTCTGCGACAAATTACACACAATACTGAAGAAAATTCCCTTATCCTGATTTAAAAACTGGTTACTAGGCAACATGCAAACTGGAGGCAATGCGATTTTCTGTAGGAGGAAGTACAAACTCTGTCAGTTGAGGGAAACTCTAATCAGAATTTGTGGCTTTTTTTGTCTGATCATTTCAATCTTGGATGTAAAAAAGGCAGTTAAAGTAGTGATCGTTTAATATGAGAATGACAACAGTGAACAGCCAACTGACGAACCCACCTCCTTTTTGCAGTCATTGTAGCTTCATTGTAGCATCGTTTCTTGAGAAAGTCCTATGGTTCTCAGGATCTTTGCCAAACTGGTTTACAAAAAAAGGTTCACGTGAACTTTCATCATTTTCATATGATGGTGAGAAGAACCATGCTTGGTGCTTCTCACTCACAAATTACCAGTGTCATGTTTCCCCTCCCTTTTTATTTCCCAAGCAAATAATTCTGCAGTCCACCAACATCAGTATTTCCGGCAGTGCTGCAGTTATGCTTACTTGATACAAAGTCCTGTGTTATTGGTCAGAACAGAAATAACTGGTTAAACGCTGTTACAGGGCATTGCTGCCCTGAAAACAGCAAAAGACATCCTGGGGAGTTTGAGCCACGATGTGAAAAGGTAGAACGCTTTCAGGGTTTCCTTTGCAGAGAGCTGGAAGGGATGGACCTTAGTGTCAGGTCAGCTGGCCTTTCCACGCAATAAGAAAACCATGGGATCTGATTTGGGGACTTACAAAATTGGTCTTTGTGTCTGTCTTTAGAACAGATCCAAAAGAAAACGTGGCATAGGGTACAATTATAGGAAGTCTGGATTTCACTGTGAAGAATGATACAGAGATAAATGACACAGACTTATAGATGGTTAAACTGAAGCAAGGAGAGATGGACTAAATCAGGTATCTCTTTAGAACTTCCCAGTGACCTACTGGTCTTATTGTGTGCAACATTTCTTCTAATGCCTCGGGCAATGACCTACGCAGGCCAGCTTGAAAAACCAGAGGAGTGAATGCATTTCGCAGCTCAGACTCAACTGCAGCACGCTGGAAATACGTTTCCCTGTTCCTGTACAATGCAGCCACGGATACAAACAACCCAGTAGAACTACTTTTAAGGCCCTGTCTACTTAATTCTTCCAGATACGTGTAATGGGTGCCTCCTGTGCCTCAGCCTCTCCAAGGCCGACTGGACTCTCCAAATAAACACTTTTTGGCCGGGGCATTCACGCCGCAGCAGCCGCAGGCGGGCAGGGGGCACAGGCGGGGCAGAGGCGGCGGCTGCAGGGCCGGGGAAGGTCCCCGGGGGCGGCACCGGCGGCTCTGCTCGGGACAGGCACCCGCGGAGCCGCAGGGAGCTGCGGTGGAAAGCGGGACAAGGCGGGAGTGGCCTGGACTGCAATGCGCTGCCCACAGAGGTGGTGGAGTCACTGCTCCTGAGGAAGTTTAAGGAGAGACTGGATGTGGCACTTAATGCCACNGCGGGGGGCGCCCGGGCGGCCTCCGGAGAGCGGCTCCCGGCCCCGGGGGCCTCCCGGGAGCTGTAAGGAAACCTGCCGCACTTGGCTGTACGGGGTTATGGGGGGCGTGTTGGTGTTTCAGTGAGGAGGGAAAGGAGAGGCCCCTTGCTCCGCGCTGCTGGTCTTGCGGCAGCTCGGTGTTTGGAAATGGTGCCGCTGTGAAGAGATCGCTCCGTATTGGTTGGTGAAGCTTTGCGGGACTAAGTTAAAAGAGGTTGAACACGGGCGACTTCCAGCGTGTTTTGCAGTGAGCAGTAGTTGGCGCCCGTCCCGGCTGGGAGCAGCTCCGTTTCCCGGGAGCCGGTAGCGGGAATGCCCGTGCGGGAGTTCCCTGCAGAGGGAGCGGGGCCGTGCGGGGGCACAGACCCCATGGGCGGGCAGCAGAGTGCGGTGAGTGAGCGAGGAAATTAAATAAACTTGTCTTTGACCTTTGAGAAATAATATTGTTCTGAGATGCGTCGCGTGGGACGGATCCACGAAGAATAACTTAATGAGGAATATTATAAGGGGTAAATATCAACTAGTCCTGTGAAGGCTTTTTCGTTTAAAAATAAACCCTTTAGTGCAATTACTTAAGCATAAACTAGATCCGTAGTTTCCTTAATAGAGCAAAGTACTTTAATTCTAGGTACAGGATGATACGTATCGATGACTACATTCAGACTTCTGACAAGTGACTGATGGTGATCTTTTCCATGCGTTTACTGCTTGAGTGTACAGCCTCCTATGCCTTGAAGAGACCTCTGTGTCTTTCTGGAGGATTGCGGTGTTTTTCCTGACTTTGTAAAAAGTAGGATATCTTTGCATTGCCTTTAGATATCTGAGTCTGGAAGCTTTTGGATTTAATCTGTTGTTGAAATCTTCACACACGGTGCATATTTTTTTCATATGATCATATTAGAGCTGTTATTGCAAATCTGAATGTCAGACACTTTAGAACCTGTCTCGTTTATACACATGTAAACTCATACATGGTGCTGTGTTCAAAAAAAAATTCAGTGTTTTACAGGTTAAAAGCTTAGCTAAGGGTTAGTATTGTAGCTGCTTGTAACAAGGCATCACAAATATTGCAGCACTTTGAAGCAGTGTAGCAGAATGTTAAACTTAATTTATGTTACTGTTAAACTAATACAGGGTTAAATGCTAATACATGGTCACTGAACTCTTCAAAGTATTTTTTTCAGATTTTGCATCCTTCCAATGTGTATCACGTTGCCTTGTAATCTATAGAATAACTGTGAATGGAAGTTTTTTTATGTATAGAATTAGGTGATGATCAAGGCTGTAATTTTACTTGGTCTTTATTAAATTTCTTCTCAAAAGCTCTGAACCTACTTAAAAATGAACATCAGAATACTTCTTCACTAGCCTGAGCTACCTGCCTTTGGAATCTGAGGACTTACTCAGGTCATTGAGGGTGACAGGCGTCTTCCAGTGCCACAGCAGTTCTGATGTGGAAGTGGTGAAAATGCAGTGGCAAGGTTAGTGTTCATACCAAGGGCTATGGACACAGAACGCTTAATGTAGTCTGAAAGTTCAGGTGCACCATTTATTTTCCCAAATAAGTAGTTACATTTTTCTAACACCTCCACTTTCTGTGTTGTAATTAAAAATCTCTGCTATACTTCAAAATTGCAGGGTTTTAAAAAACATTTATGAATGGCGTTTTTGAATGTCAGTTCTGTTACGATGTATGAGCAAAGATTGGAACTGAACATCAGATGCTAACAGTTGTAAGTAGCTGCTTAAGCTATTGTTTGTTTTTTCCCAATTTGCACTTTTAAGTGCATTCCTTTTGCAGTGTTAGGCTTTTACAATGTTGAAGAATAAAATTTCAGTCTGCTCCTTCTTAGATAACAAGATTTATATTTGCATTCATGTGTCATATTTAATTTTTTAAAATATTATAGCAAGTGCCTTTAAAGTACTTTCTCAGTGTTACAGGTAGCGTTGCAGAAAGGCTTGACATTACGGTATTTGGAAGACTAATTACTGGTCATGTGCTTGGAAGCCTTAAGACTTTTGGTAGATGCTAATTAAATACTGGTATATTGTTTTCCTGTTACTAATGGGCAAAGAGAGGCATTTTTATACAGTGATCCTCCGCATAGTCATGATCTGTAATTTGTGGAATCCCATACTCGCTGTTGGTTTTCCAGCGAGCTGTGGGACCTGGCGCGTGCGCAGAACCCAACGCAACGCCAGTCTGCCCGCCCCCCAGCCCCGCTGCTCATGCGGCGCCGGCCCTGCCCCCCACCCCCCTAGCCGCTGGCGTGTTGAGCACAGCCGGGCCCAGGCCCCCCTGACTCACACAGCGAGCACAGCCAGACATCTGAAACAAGCCCCACTCTCAGGACCCTCCTCCAGACCTTATTAGGGGAGGGGATGTGGCTACGGGCGTGGTGTACTCGACTACGTGGTGAGGTCGCTATCTTTGTGGATTCCACGGCTCACGTGAGGAGGAGGAGGCCCAACAGCCCATGAGTAACGGGGGATCACTGTATTTGAAAACGCAACTGGGNAGATGCTAATTAAATACTGGTATATTGTTTTCCTGTTACTAATGGGCAAAGAGAGGCATTTTTATACAGTGATCCTCCGCATAGTCATGATCTGTAATTTGTGGAATCCCATACTCGCTGTTGGTTTTCCAGCGAGCTGTGGGACCTGGCGCGTGCGCAGAACCCAACGCAACGCCAGTCTGCTCGGCCCCCAGCCCCGCTGCTCATGCGGCGCCGGCCCTGCCCCCCACCCCCCTAGCCGCTGGCGTGTTGAGCACAGCCGGGCCCAGGCCCCCCTGACTCACACAGCGAGCACAGCCAGACATCTGAAACAAGCCCCACTCTCAGGACCCTCCTCCAGACCTTATTAGGGGAGGGGATGTGGCTACGGGCGTGGTGTACTCGACTACGTGGTGAGGTCGCTATCTTTGTGGATTCCACGGCTCACGTGAGGAGGAGGCGGCCCAACAGCCCATGAGTAACGGGGGATCACTGTATTTGAAAACGCTTGCAACTGGTTCTGTGATAGAAAACTCAATGGGAACAGGTTGCGTGGTGCTTTAACATCAGGTATGCTGGCAGAATTACTTTTCTAGTGTAGTTATTCACTTTGGGGCTTTCTTCAATACAGCTGTTCTGACAGCAGGAGTATTTTATGTACATGTGCTCCTTCCTGCATTCCCAGTGTAGCTGACAAAATAGACCAAATATCTTGAGTATAGTTCAGGCTGAAGTATGAAGCAGGAGGAAGAGGAAATTATAACTGAATAAGTAGATTATATTGCAGCCTATTTTAAAGTAAGTTTTTAGGGTTTGGTGTTTTTTTAATCGGAGGTGATCAGCTGTGTATGTCTGTTGGTAGACTTGTTTTATACTGCTTGGATGTCTAATTGCACACTAACACGGAGCTGGGAAGAAAAATCTGCTGTAGCTCTCAAGGCTTACTTCAGTTAAATTAGAAAGCAAACAGGAATACCATTAGTAATGCACACTTCTACAAAGGAATATGTACTTCTGTTCTGTGAAGCAGGAAACACAGAAAGGCCTAATCTCTCACACTTATCTTTTGGCAGAAAAAAGAGGCAGTGTTGCATTTCTTTACAGATGTGTAAATGGTTTGAGTACCTGCCCAGCGTGTTGAGATTTGGGTTCAAATCTCCTGCTTCTCGGGGGAGCTGCCAGTTCGAAAAGGGAATGCCTTAACTGCCAGGCCACTGGGTGTTTGGGTGTGAAGTACTTCTAGACACCAGCCAGTTTCATTCTTGAGGAGTAATATTCACTTAGGAAGGGAGTGAATGGCATATGTAGCATATGTAGGACTGGCTTGATCAATTACAAATTGATGTTACAGACATGTCTCCTTGTTACAGGCAAAGCGTTAAGAGTAAATGTAAGGGATTTTTCTTGCGGATGGTTTTTAATCTCCCCATTATTGGGTGAAATTCTGGAGATTTAAATCTCTGATCTTTGTTTAAACTTGGTTGTCTTGGCCAGTTCTGTTCAACTGATGTTAGATATTTGAACAGCACCTATGTGTCCTTCTGATCGTAGAGCAGAGCTTGGTTTCTTATCTGTGGGTTGTGGAGTCTAGTAGGTGGCAAAGCATTTAGATTTACTTGTGGATCTAATTCTGCTTTCTTGTAAGATGCCAAATAGTTAGATATAGAAATGTAATTGTTTCAACGTACCTATTATTATTACGTGCTGTATTAAGATAATGTCAGTGCCTTGTTTCCTTAAATGATTTATCTGTTGTAAGAGTATCTGTTTTGGTTGGCCATAATTGTCTTCTTAAGAAAAAATGAGTAAGAAATAGTTAATGTGATTTTATGTTAACATTTTTAATACTTAACTTTGCCACTAGTATTTTGTTTTTAAAATTGCTACCCTTTAGTTAGAGAAAAGTCTTGACAGTTGATACATGTGACAATGCAGCTCATGGTTGTTAATCATAAACTTCAGTGCCTGAATTTGCTGTACTTTATCAGCATAGTCAGTAAAGTCCTCATGTCCTGCAGAGGTCTAACAGAGGAATAGATGGTAGTTAGATATTCTGGGACAAGACAGTTCTTAAGAAAAATAAGATAGAAACCAAACCTTACGTTTCATTCTTGTATTGGGATTCATCTTCTGGGGAGACTTTTGGAAGGTGATACTTGATTATTCGGTCAGAAGAGATAATTCAGAAGATTCTTAGATGTGGGAGGGGTTTTCTGAAAAAGCAGTTCATAGCCAGGAATGACTTTCTGGCAGCTAAGTAGTCTTTTGCAAAAGGTTTTAGCAGTACTCAAGTGTGGCAATAGTCAGTTGTACATGAATTGTGTTATTTGTTTGGTGCGAGGTTGTTCAGTGGTGTCTTAGCTGTCTAGAAGTTGAGTTCAGCAAAACCATAAACCTTTGATAACTGGGAAATGCCAGTGCAACCTCAGCATCTGCCCTTTGACCTGGCCATGGTGCTGGGAGGTGGCTGTATGCATTCCAAGTCTTTTTCCTAGGATAAAGCTATGTTTTTATAGTCAGAAAGGAGAGGCTGGAAGAGTGTTCATTTAGGTACCAGTAATGTTGAGTGGAGTTCTCAGCACAAGTGTGAACTCAAAGGAGGACAAGGTGTGCTAATGCCTGAAAGAGTCACTTGTTATTTTAACAGTGTCTCATAAAGAATGCCAGTGATAAATGTGAGAGCTGTTGTTTAGCAGTGTGGTGCCACAGGACTTATGTTTATTGAGCTATATACCAAAGAGGAATGAAAGTTGAAAAAGTTCACCTTGTTCAAGACTGGAGGCATGTAAAGTCTAACTGGCATGATGTCCTGGTAAAGACACTATGGAGAGAAACTTGTAGCTTTTAATATTTTCCTTGAGCCAAATACTGATCTTGGTTGGAGTGGCAGAGAGATCAGCCAGTCAGTTCCCCTCTGAATAGCCCAGTGTAAACCCAAGCATTCTTTTAACTGGGATGATCTTCACAATTAAGGTCAGTGAAGGTAATGCCTTCTCTGTTAACTGCTTATTGAGAAGATGGTCTTTGGTGTGGCAGAGGAGAAAACTAGGAGGGAAGCCTGTTTTTCTGCGTGGTGTTTGTAATACTGAGTTAAACTCTTTACCATAGCAGATACCATGACACCTTTTTCTTGAAATTATGATGCCTTTGTGTATAAACCTAAGGCCTCACCTTAGTATCAGATCATACAACATTCCTCCAGTGTTGTGGTTGAGAACTTGTGATTGCTCTTGTTTGTCTTGTTTTATCAAATTGCTGTTTACTTGTCAGCTACTGTTTATGAAATTTGAGGTAGATGAAACATAGATTCAATCACTGAATCTTGGCTAAGAAAATTAAAGTTACTTTTGTAGAAAAACTGTGTTACAGATAACTGCATTGTGTGCTGTAGAAATTAACTACATGTCTTGTGTTGGCTGAGAGAATATGTTGGTAATTCCTCTGGTATGTCGTACTTTATAAAGGTTATCTCATCTTTGAAGGCAAAGCTCAAGCTTTTGGGTTAAGCATCAAGCTTTCAAATGGGTGAGGGTTTGGATTGTGTAGGTTTGTATCATATTAGTTGTACTTATGGATGTGCATCCTTGTTTTCAGAGAGCAAATCCCTTCTTGATGTCTGAAAGGCCATGTGATGTCAGCAGACAAACTTAGTCCTCTGTTAGTGGGACAGTATAGCATTAGTAGAAATCACGTGCTATCTGCAGAATCAGTTCCTGTAGGATCAAGTGCTGCTGGAATTGCTTAGTGCCACTATGCAGTGGCATTTACATTTTATTTGAATTATATTAGAAGTCCTCAATGCAGGAGATGAGAAAATTGGGTTGAAATGGAACTGAATATATGTATTTGAAGGTGGTGATTGTTGTTGTGTAAGAATATAAAACAATTTCTTACCATTTTTCTTTCTGTTATCAAGATGTGTTCTGAATTAGTAACCTAATTACTTACAGGGAGGAATTAGCACAGTCTTAGTGTAAAGTGAGGTAAGAGCTGATCAGCTCAACATTGTCATCTTGGCTGCCTGACTAAATGACTTATGAGCCCAGCAGTGTCGGTTTTGATAAGTGGAATAGTCTGGGTTTTTTAGACTTTTTTCTACTGAACTATCAATTTAATTCTTCCCTGTTCATGGGGTATTAATTTGGCCTGTGTTGTGACCTTCTCTCAAGATTTCAACTATAGTATTTCCTGGCAAAGTGTGCTGCTTTAGGCTGACATGATGAGGGCTGTGTGAGAACTCTGAAGAGGCAAGTCACTTGGTTTCAGTGGAAAGAGGAGGAGAGTGACAATGCAATACATAATTCTACAGTCAAGCTGACATGTTTCTGCCTCTTAGCATATTTAAGTACAGTCGGCCCTCTTGCACTTCACGCCCCCCATATTGTGCCTTCAGATCTTAGCGGTGTGAATTTTGAGCGATGTAGGAGACCTGTTTCGCAACTGCACGTGCACAACCTGCTGCCGCCGCGGTGGTGGCAGCGGCCCTGGCCTGGGCGGCGGAATGGGAGGCAGTGGTGGCTCGGGCTGCGGTGGGGGCGCAGGGGGCGGTGGCGGGGGCACGGGTGATGGTGGCAGGGGCACGGGCGGCGGCGGCGCGGCTGCCATTCAATGCGGAAGTTGGGCTGCGCAGGTCCGAATTGAGACCGCGGGTGCGCGATATAGGAGACCCGACTGTATCTTCTTTCTTCATTAGCTCATCAAGCAAGATGTAAATATTAAGGGCTGAAAGTGTATCCCATGGAAAGCTGTGGGATAAATGTAACAAAAAGTAAATGTAATTTGTCCTTCCTCCCAAAACAAAAGATTCTGAGGATGATTTTAGGATAACATAACAGGCAAAAAGCTGTTCAGCTAAAGACTTGTTATTTTGGCATATTTTGTGGGTTGTTACTTTCTTTTAATTTAGCTTTTGCTAATTTTGAAGTAAGAGGAGGTCACAATGAAGCGCAACATAGAGCTATTTCTTCTTGACTGAAAAAGAGAGCTCAGCATCTAACTATATGATATTTTGAGGCAGCACTTAAGAGCTGGTTTTGATTTGTAGATTATGAAGTAATTTTTAGGTAATTTTTTTCTTTTTGGTGTCTGTTTCATTCAGACTAGTAAACCTATTGCAGTTAGTGATTAGTCATGTGATCAGTTTTTAAGAGTCATGATATATTAGTGTTTTTAGATTGTTCCTGGTTTAGTGTGGACTTATATTTTTGATGCTGCTTTTTTTTTGGCACACTTTCTGTTGCTCATCTCGCATTCTTTCCTTCTGCAGACCTCCAAACATGAGTCTGTCTCAGTCTCCTCTTGCAAATAGGGAAGACGGACAATGCTGGGAAGGAAACAAAGGTTCTGTGTGTTGGATCACATCATTTCTATACCCTGTTAAGTCTTACAACCTTTTGCTTTCTCTTCATCTTGTTGCATTGTGTCTTCAGGATGGATTGGCTTACAAAACAGTACCTATACTTAGCATTTCTTTCATTTTGCTGTACTGTTCTAGTTCTCCCTTTGATCTTCCGGTGCTTTTTTTCAGTTACCTCCCTTTAGAACTTTGATAAATTCAAAGATGTCTGTTCTATTTCAGTGGGATTGTTTTTCTGTAATAGGAGTGAAGTTAAGCAGAAATGCTGCTTTTTATGGGACATGATGATGATGATTATCTAGTGCAGTGCAGAGTAGAGTTGTTCAGTGCCAGGAATTCAAGAAATAATTTTTAACGAGTGAGTGGTGGGATGATTAGATATTTGTAGAGTGCAGTAAAATTGAACCAGGCTTCTTGTTTTTGTAGAACTGTTGAGAAAGTTATCTTCAACCATAGTGTTTGTTTGTTGTGCTTTATGGAGAGCAAGTGACAGCCACAAGGCTAAAAAAATGTAAAATTTGTCAGGAAAGGCATTAAGATGGCAGAAGACATCATATTGCTCCTATTGAAAACCCTGTTGTGTTTATTTTTATGTACGGTTCAGGTCTCTGTATTTAAAGGAATATGCAACCGAAGTAAAAAAGATAGAAAAGGGCAACAAAACCAGTTAAGGGATGGAACCTAGCAAGAAGAGACGAGAAAGGTGGCAGTGCTTCAGTTGAGAGGGAATGTAATGGAGATTTTAGGGCAGAGGAACCATGGAGGCTGTAGATCTTGACAATGCAGGATGCAGTTGACTAAAACCATACGTTTGAAGCAGAAGAAACTGATAGTTCACGTACTGGATGCTAAAGTAGTGACATTTGTTGCTGCAGGAGTTTGTGGAGGCAACCAGTATCAGTGAGTTCAGAAACTGGGTTAGACAAGTTCCCAGACAAGCAGATCCATTGGCAGATATATTTACTTTTTCATAACTAAAAAGCTGGAAAATCTCAACAAGCGGTTAACAAAACAATGCAACAATATAATACTAATGCAGTAACTATGGATTCCTTTCTGCTAAAATTAAATGTCATGTTAAGGATTCTGTGTTGATGGCTCAATTTTGAACAGTGGCCAGTGTGCAGAGTAGGGTAGGGCCCTGTGTTATAAATGTATCTTCATGATGCTGAACTTGGAATCTATATGATGCACTTGTTTTGGAAGAGCAGTCTTAGAAGCTGAATACCTTAGTTATGGCTGGGATGTGACAATACAGAAATTGAGACCTGCTTATTATGTACTGAGCTCTTTTTGAAGCCTTGAGTGTGATTTTCATGGCTGATCAGTAGTGGTTCATAGTTTATAAATCTAATGTAAAGTAAATATTGTATGTGGTTCATCATAATAAAAACTAAAAAAATAAAAAAAATCTACTTAAAAGGTTGTGTAAAATCCAAAATATGATTTTGCTAGTGGGAAAGTATATACTTGTGTACTTTTTAAAAAATTTAGCAACTTGGGTTGAAAACTTGAATTTGTATATACATCATCCCCTAAGCCAGTTTCTCACTTCTGTTGGTGAGAACTTCATACAGTTTCTCCTTATGTCAATATTTTAATAGTCTTTTCTCTACAAATATTTAATGAATGCAGCTGCATACCTAAGTGGTTGGGTAGTAAATGTAGGCTACTTTGTGCTCCCTGCTAAGTGCACACTCTTGTCAAATCTTAGAAAGATATTTCATGCTGTTCATTTGGTATTGTGTGCTAGTGCTCCCTAAAACTTCTGTAGTTGGGACTTAGTGTGTTAATTAAAATTCCATACAGATCTTCAGTTCTTGATTTTTTAAACCCAATTTGAAATTGAATATCTGGCTTTTAAAGTACATAAAATGACTATTCAGTGCCTGTTAAACTTAATTACTAATTGTTTTAACAGTTCACACTGTGCTTCTGACTCTTCGGGGGAGAGTATGTTTTTCTTGAACAGATTTGTGGCAATTGGCACTGCTGATTCTGGCTACTTCAGAAGAAATTTAGATTGCAGCTATAGCTCTGGGAAATCCTGTATTTGGTGATGTTGGTTTTACACCTTTCTCTGCCCAACTGCTCTGCTCTGGTTCATCTGCAGAGTTAACAGAAGTGCTGGTTCCTTGGTCATTATGGTTCATACTCTGCTGTCTGACCCAAACTGGGATTCAGTCCTAGCACTGAAGTGGCTGAGGTGTCAGCACGTGTTCCCTCCTGACAATTCTGCTTTTGGGATCAGTGACTTCTGATGGGAGCAAAGGCTACAGCTGAGGATAGTAACTTAATCTGCTACAACAAGATTTGCTAGAGCTTGTCTATCAGCATCTTTAATTTAAGCTTGCTGTTCTCTTCGTTCAGCCTCTTACAAAGCCTTATTTTCATCTTTATTTGAAAAAAGAAAAAAGAACACAAGGATGTGTAATAATTGGCATTATTTTATATTTTCTCCACAACAAATTCCATGTTTAATTTCTGGCCTGTACTTTAAGAAATCCGTAACCAAGTGTATGACAGTTATACCCCCTCCATCGGGAGGAACGGGACATGCCAAAGGCGTCGCGAAACACTAAACCCGCAAAGAAGTGCAGGTCGTTAATATGCATGCAGGCCACGCCCATTGCTCCACCCCCCGGAACTCTGGAGCGGTGTGGACAATTTTCTGCTTCTCCCCTCGGGCTCTGTGAGCTGGGGGGAGCAAAGGGAACCGTTTCTGAGCGGCTGCTGTGACCGTGTGTGCTCGCAGCCCAAACCTCACACTGCTGCTCCCCACCCCCCAGCCCCCTGGCCCGGCCCCGGTGCTCGTGCCAGCACCAGGGACCCCGCGCGTGTTCGCCCTGCCTCCACGACGGGGTAGGTGTGTCGCTGAGCTCTGGTCAGCATACTTTGAGCCTGGAAAAACCTTAACTTTGCAACATTGCGACACCCCGTGCGCTTATGGCGGGGCGGGGACTTCGGTATTGAAGTTTCTTTCCCTTTAACATCCACCAGTCCCGGTAGAGGCAGCGCTGCCTGGGCTTTGACTTAAAGTTTAGAGGAATAAGAAAGCATTAGAAGTATGTTCATGGGTTTAGCTTGTTAAAACTGAAAGTTTGCTAATAAATACCCCTTGCTTGTATTCAGAATTCCAGAACTGGTCTTGAAAGAGTGTAAGTGCATACTTAGAATGATTTGAGTTAGTGGAGCATGAAGGTATTCATAAATCTCATTGACCTCAAATAATAGATTCTGATTTCAGTACTTAATTTGTAACATGATTTTTTCTGTAACTCAGTGTATTTTTAATCTGTGAATGACAACTAAATGTCTGGAAATAATTGTATCTCTTTTCATAAATTCAGAATTCAAGAGTAAAAAAGCTTATGAATGCTGCTTCTGTTGAAAGTTCTCTAGATAAAACTGATTAAATACTTTTCTAATACAATATGCGAGCTGGCTTCAGGTAGAAAATACATCTCAGACAGGCATCTTTGAACTAGTTGTTTATTTGGAGAAAGGCAGGTGAAGCTTTTGGTTCGAGTTTCAAAACCCCTGGAAGTGGTGGACCATCTGTGGGATACCTAAAACTTACTAAACTGGGGGATATCTAAACCTTCCTAGTTCTTTATTATTTCTATTTTTAAAAAATAAATTTTGTTCTTGCAAGCATTCTGGCTTTGATAGTGCAGGAACAAAATTCTCTGCCTGCATTGCTGAGATGATTTGTAGTCTCTGGGGACCAGAGACCTGCAACTACACTCAAATGTTTTCTTTAAACTGAGTGGGATAAACCCATTTTATTAACAGAATGTGTCTGGTACACAGATATGTCATAAAGGTAAAATGGTTGATTTGATTTCAAGAGTTGTCAATTTCTGCAGCTTTGAAGCAAAAATTGTAGACTTTACTTGAAAAATTGAACGCATTATTGTAAATACAGTGTCTTCCTTAGTCTGTTGTTTCCACTGGTAATCATCAATGGCTGTCCCATTGATCATTTTCAAATAGATTTAAGGTTATAACTTGACCAAAATTGCCTTGTAGTAAGTGTTTGAAGTGGCAAAATAGACGTAGTGAATAATGGATAATGTGCATCCCAAAATTTGTGTCTGTTTCCTTAGTAGCTGATGATAAAAAGTCACAATAAAGTTTTGAAATTCCATAAAGACTCATCAGGTACACTTGCTTTGATTTGCCTCGCTAACACAGTTGGTTGATTTGGCACTCAAGTTTAAACCCAGTGAGCAGAATTGCCAGTTGGTCGTTCTGAGTATGGAGTCGTAGAATATCCTGAGTCAGGAGGGACCCACAGGGATCATGAAGTCCAGCTCCAGACCCTACACAGGACGCTCCAAGAGTCGCACCATATGCCTGAGAGCATTGTCCGAACACTTCTTGAGCTCTGTCAGACTTGCTGCTTTGACTACGCTGGGGAGCCTGTTCCAGTGCCCAGCCACTCTGAGTGAAGAACTTTTTCCTAATATCCAAGCTAAACCTCCCCTGACACAACTTCAGACCATTCCATTGAGACCTGCACTGGTGACCAGAGAGAAGAGATCAGTGTCTGCCCCTTTGGTTAATGGCCACGTGAACAGTGTTGCAGCTCTTGTTCAGGAGGTCAGTAGTTTTCTGACATTATTTGAAACAGTGCCTACTGTTGTATATGCTCAGGTTCCGGACAAAACGGTAAAGTCATCATAGTGTTCTGGCTTGTTCAGGAAAACTATATGGTTTGGGATTTTTTCTGGGTTGTTTACCTTCTCCAAAAAATTCTCAGTATTAAATGCTTCCTCAGGGTAAGAACCTCTGTTCTTACTGTGTGAAATTATAAAGTGGTTTTGGAACCTTACTTTTTTTCCCTAGTGTCACACAGAGTGCATGTAATGAGTGCTCAGAAGGGGTGCTGAAAAAGCAAGTCATATGTAGAGCTCTTAGTGGAAAAACCTCTGTGAGGCATTAGGACAGTCATCAGAGGATGTACTTTCAGGTAAGGTAGCAGTGCTGTTCACATTGTGCCTCCTGGGTTGGAAGTTGGGCTAATCTGTTGGGCTTCTTAGGAAGCATACTGCTTCCTATTTCTGGTACCCTCTCAGGAGGAACTCTAAGCCGCAAAGATTTACTTTGTACTTCTGACAAATGGAAAATAAACACCTGTAATATCTACTCTTACTTTTGTAACTTTCTTACTGTGACAAAGTACAGTGATCCCTTGAATTTCGTGGGGGTAGTGGTAAATATGGTAAAGCCAGGGAAAAACAGCCTGTCGTGTATTGAACCCATGTATGGTGAACTGCGAAGTAACCAGGGATTACTGTATTCCCCGAACTGATTTTATTGGCCTCACATGTGGCATTTCAAATCTCAGTTAAAATTCTTTGTTAATAGTATTTTCATTTTACCCAGCTTTGCCTGAAGGACTATATTCAATGGCTTCATAATTAGTCTGTTGTCTGTAGAAACAATTGCATATTCTAGTGTATAAAACAATTTGAGGTTGGCACACACATAATGACCTGTCACCTGGCCAGCACCCTGCAGAGCCATACTGCTGGATGTCCTGGAGTGCCAGGGAGCAATCTGTCTTATGACAGCCCTGTTCTCTTGTCATTAAAATTCAGGTGCCTGAGCTAATAAGATGTAAAGAACTTGGAGAGCCTAGTTACCATAGCAGAGACAGAAATTAAATTTAGCCTGGTTTATTAATTTTAGGCCATTGTCAGTTGTGCCAGACCCAGAAACTTCACAGTGTCACTTGATTTTAATCCTCTAAACTCATGTCTGCAGGCTTTGTTGCTATGTAGAGTTTCCCAGTCTTTTACTCCTCACTGGGATTGTTGACTAAAATATTTTTATTGCAGATTTAAAATGTATTTGTTTCACCATTGTACTGAGCAGTACTTTGAAAATTGTACTGGAAAACTGTTTTTACTTGCCCTGTGGTTATGTCAGTCCTCTTGATTATACTCCCTCAGTCCTATAGTGAAAAAAAGTTGTTGAGAGTCTGAGGTTCTGACACCCTTTGCCTTGACATGGGGGGCGGGGGGGGATGAAGGGAGCCAGCAGCATTGCCCTAACAATCCTATTTATCTCCTATAGTTATGTGGCGGCTTGATTAAAATGATATTCTTGTATTTACACGTCTTTTTCAGTTAACTCAGTTACTTGTTTCCTTTTGTGCACTGTCTTTAATAAAATCTTGAAGACTTTTGTAAACAAGCCACTTTTTTACTCTTAACTTTTGTCAAATAGCCTTTTAATTAAAAATGTGTGATTTAACTTCTGTAGGCTGTTCCTCATCTGTACATCTGTTTGTTTATTTCTAGTTTCATGTGTAAATATTCTTATGTCTCTAATTTACACTACTGATCTTTAGACCCTTCTGGTTCTTTTAAGAAAAAGAGCAAAACTTACTCTGTGTGAAGATGTGCCTTGTTTCCTTATACAAGAGAAAGCTGAAGCTCCCTATCTTCTATAAATTACGTTGATTGATTTAGTGTAGTAGAGACCAGTCTAATTTCCTTTTTAGAAGAAAGGATCAAATATTTTTCTCTTAATGTGACATAATACATGCAAGAAAATGTCACTATCAGCAAGTAATTTAAAATAATCTTCAACAATTCAGGTGGACATCAAGAAAACACTGCTTAAATATTAGTCTTATTTGTATTGAGTGACATTATTGGATTACATTCTAATTCTTATTTTTGCCCAGGAAATCCTCTTTGTATGTGGAACCCAAAAATTATAATCCGGGTCCTAAATCCATGTTTGTAAAGTTCTTTTAAAATGGTGAAAGTAGATGGCATTCTCTGCCATCTTGATTTTTACCTGACATGCAGGGTAAGCATTTCTCTGAATTTCTGTCAGCTACTATGGGGTACCTCTCTGTTCCTGAATTACTTGTTGCCAATCACACAGCACAGTTCTGGAATGGTTTTGGATTTTATTTGTTCTATCACGTAAACACTCGAGCACAGAATTTTTTGTGTCCAGATCTGGCATGATTTTTGGGGGGGGTATAAATGGTCTAATCTACACTCCCAAAGAGTTTGTAACAGTTTAGCTTTTAAAAATCTGTAAGGCATCAAAAATTGCAGTCATTTTGTTGATGGAGAGACCACTGTTTTATAAATAGATAATCTCTCATGATCTTTTTACTACTAAGAATGGGAGGTATCTTTCCCTTGGGTTTGTTTTCTGCTACTTTATCTCAGTGAGATGGTTCGTGCAGACTTCTAGTGCTGTCAAAGCCAATATAAAGCTAGGTGAGGAAGGGGTTTTTGGAATAAGTTAAAGGATGTCTCTGTCTTGCAGAAGCATGTCCTAAGTTCAAGTGAGAAAACTGGTAGTAAGAAGTAGAGGCTATAACTCAAGATTGTTCTGAGTCATGGATGTATGTGCTTGTTGAGACGTGGCTGGTGTGTCCTTCAGCTGTGCTGCCCCAGTGCATTGGGAGAATTTGCTGCTCTGAAATCTTGAAAAAATGTTTAGGAAAACTAGTCTTCCATTTCAGCTGATCTGGGCTCCTCAAATTGCTAGGCAAGAGAGGGACCAAGTATTTCCAGACTTAAGAGTGATAAATGCACAGCCGGGTAGTAACTAGAGTCCTTGCATCTTGTGAGATACAGAGGTTGTGGTCTGAATAAGCCTGCCTGTATCTTAGGGTGACTGTTGTGAAGGTTTAAGAGTGTTGTGCTGTTATGGCTCTTGGCTTTGCAGTAATATATGGGGTTTTGTCTTCAAAATTTCCTCTTTTTTTTCTGTTGCTTACAAGGTAGATATGTCAGGCAGGATGGTTATAAGTAGTCCCTCAGTACTTCGTGGTTCACCTATTGTGGCTTCAGTACTTCACGGAGTTTTTTTCTGTGAAAGTCTTCTGTCGACTCTTCCCAGTGTTTTCTAGTCTGTGGATGCGCAGAGTGTCTCTGCTGCTCTGTGGGGCAGGACTGCCATTGCTCACGTGACAGGGCAGCTTGCTTTGGGGTCGGCCAGACCCTGTCCTTTATGAGTGTATGCTTTATATACACTCTGTCAACCTTGCTGAGGGGATATGGGGGCACCCTGGAGCCACGCTGCTGCCCGGAATGGTGTGTGCTCAAAGCACCTTAACCCAGCTTTGAGCACAGCCAGCAAGGGTCCTGCGTGCTGTTGGGAGCCCAGTTTGTGCCAGCCCCACCGCTCACATTGGCCCCAGGTGCCAGGGCTCCCTGCACCCCTCAGGTTTAAACACATTTTGCTTTTTGCACTAATTCCCCCATTGGCTGGCATCTTGGGACAGGCACCTTCGTTGAAATCTGCAAATCTGCCTGGTAAGTAACATGGAACATATCAACCCTGGGGCAGACGGAGCCCTGCTAGCCATGGAGGGGGAACAGACAGGGCCACACAAGCCGCAGAGGGGGTGAATGAGGCCCCATGAGCTCCGGAGGGGCTTGGCACTGCGCAGCGACGGTGGTGCAAGCCAGGGAGTTCCCGCAGCAGCAGTGAAGCCACAGGGAACCCCACGGATTCCCCAGGTGAGGAATGGTCAGAAGAGATCCCTTTGGCTCCCCTGTGCTGTCACAGAGTGCAGGGAGGTGCTGGGAACGCCCCCCTGCCCTCGGGGGCTGTGGGGGGGGCTTAATTACATATTCATGAGCTGCCTATCTTCATGGATGACAGGTTTTGTGGGCATCACCCAGTCCCTATCCCCCACAAAATTTAAAGGGTTACTGTAATTTCTTTTTACATAACCTTTTCAGTTTACTTTTCATCACATTTCTGATTCATACCTGAATCAGAGAAAATATGCTTGCTTTCTGCTCCCGTGTCATAGAGAGAAAATAGAGCTTATGTCTTCCAGTGGACCACAGCTTTCACTCTTTTCTGTTACCATTTGGCTGACCTCTTTCACGTGACAAATTTTGTGTAAAGACAGTGGCAG
Source organism: Pitta sordida (assembly GCA_013390025.1). Lineage (NCBI taxonomy): Eukaryota > Metazoa > Chordata > Aves > Passeriformes > Pittidae > Pitta > Pitta sordida. The sequence goes on along the minus strand of WEKX01023897.1, from coordinate 81,062 downwards.
TTTCCCAAGCAGCATACAGAATGCTGACATTGGCCCTGAGCCCCATAGCCAGTTAGTGTTCTTCTTGTCAGGTCTATCATCTTAGCCTTGCCTACTGGATATATGATACTGGATTCTACTTTTTATACAAGAAGGGAATTTAGAGTGCTTTAACTTTGCTATCCTTCTGATTATTGCTTGAATGAGAAATTACTCTGATTTCTTCATTAATGAGTTTCTCTCTCTGTCACTTAGTTCTAGACTCCCCCCATTTTCCTTCCCTGCATTTTTATTCCCTTCTCTGGCTGTTCTCAGGGGTAAACAAGATAGGTCCTCCTCAGCATCCATATTGTAAGCAGCTTCTGGTGGTGGTCTGGAGCAGCAGCTGAAGTCTTGACACTTGTTTTTGCACTATTTGACTATTACTGATGATGAATGCCAGTATCTGTGGCACATCTAGATCATCAGTTTTGCTTAGGATAACTTCATAACTGTAACAATGTTTTCCGGAATGCTTTGTTATCCTGGTGCCAATGCAGCCTTGTACAGGAGGCTGGTGCTGGATTACTGCTCTGTCTCCACTGCTAGAGGAAAACACCTGTCTTTGTGGTCTCAGCATGAATAGGCAGCCAGCATCCAGGATTGTCACTTTGCTGAAGGATTTACACAGTAATACTTTGACTCAAAAGGTCCTGTTTTTGCAGTTACATGAATGTGATTTTAAGAAAGAAATACCATGTGCCCAGAGTGTTAAAATTCTTTTTATTGAAAGGATTAGTACAGTTAAAGACTAATTTACTGAAGGCTTTATTCTTTAACCCAAAGTAGAACTGCCAAATATGCTGCTTATGTTGTTAAATAAGCTTAATTAGGGAAATTTGTGTTAGAGTTTTGAATTTAATAGCAGTCTGTGTTCCGTTCGATGACAGCACTGTGTTCTTACAATGCTTAAACTTCTGAGTGTGTTCCGAAGGAGTCTGTGCTGTGGTGATTCTGGAATTAAAGTAAACAATGGTTAGTGAAGACACTGCCATCCGAAGTGACTATAAGTGAGACAGTTTACTGTTCACATCTTTAAGATTACTGTCGGGTCTCCTATATCGCGCACCCACGGTCTTAATTCGGACCTGTGCAGCCCGACTTCTGCGTTGAATGGTGGCCACGCTGCAGCTGCTGCGGCCCCCACCACCGTCACCCACGCCGCTGCTATCACCCGCACCCCCACTGCTGCCTGTGCTGCCCCCGCTGCAGCCCGAGCCCCCACCGCCACCCGGGACACCGCCCCAGCCGCTGCCGCAGCAAGTTGCACATTTGCGAAATGGGTCTCCTACATTGCTCAAGAATCGTGCCGCTAAGATCTGAAGCTGCAATATGAGGGGCGTGAAGTGCAAGAGGGCCGACTGTATTTTGGAAAACAGTTCTTTCTGTTTCAGAAGTACCTCATGACCAACTTAAAAGTATTAGGGTAATACAGTGTCGTGATGTTTTCTTTAGAGATTCATCAGCTACGTTGGTATAATGCATATAAATGTGGTTTTCATCACTAGGGTGTGTAACTTGTACAGACTTAATCTTTAGGTATTAAGTGGTTGGGGGGGTGATGGATTCTTCCAGGTATTGCTCCATAACGTGTTTGAATGTATTCTTAGTGTTTAGTGCCCTTTTGTATAATACCTCTTCAATTTACTGAATGGTAGAATGCAAAGATATCCTGTGTTCACCTCTCTTCCCATTTTCCTATTACAAAATATCTGAATTGCTGAGTTCTGACACTTGTATCAGGAAGAAGACTGTTGTAGAGAAGCTTCCTTATGTCCAGTAGATTTTGATTTAACTTAAATGCGTGTGCATAAAAAATAAAAGTGATGTCCAAATAACGTATCTCTTTTCTACTTTTCTGTTGAGAAACTTGTTTCAGGTGTGACACAGTAACAGTGCCTGAAAGATACAGCAAGGACAAATCAGAGAATTTTGAACTTGTACATAAAACTAGGTAAACTGACTGTTCCTGCATTGTGATTTCCATTTTCTCTTGCAGTTACCAGTTTCTTTATTACAGTGGGTAGTAGTAGTGGAACTAGTTTACCTTCGGGCGCTTTAGAAAGTTCTAATGATTGAGTTTGGGATTTCTGGGAATTTGGGTTTTTCTTTTCACTGTTTATCCATTCACAGAATATTAGAGATGACTGAGAATCTTTTTTGTATAAGAAACAAAATTTAGTATTCAGCTTTCAACTCACAAGTTAGTGGAACAGAAGAAGGCAACTTCAGCTTGATTAGTGTAAGAATTGAAAGGAAATACTTCCTGAAGTTCACATGATGCATAGGAATTTCATTACACTCAACGGTTCCCTTCATGATCTTACAGAGAGAGGTTTCTGCTGAATTCTGCTTTCCTAGGTGTTGAATCTTTGTTCCTTAGTGTGATTTGAGAGTTCTGAGAAGAGACCGAGATCACTTAGCTCGTCAGTGGTTTTCCCCTGACTTGCATAGTGATGTTTAATATATCAGTTCAAGAGGTCAAGTGATGGCATGACTTTCTGGACAGGATTATTGCACCCCTACATACTAAAAACGTTTGCCTGCCTTCACACAGGAAGGAATCTTACATTCCTGTGAATTTGTCATAAATTTCTAATGTTTTCTTAATAAAAAGAACACGAGTTTTAACAAGGTTTCAGAGACTGAATGTGCTGTCTTTGATTTAGTAAAACAGTTGAACTGTGACGGAGCTCTGCAGCCGCTGTGCTTATGTTCTTGAATTCAGTTTGCGGAAGCAAGTTTGTTCCTGTCAGGATTTTATCTTAATCTGTATAATGGGTTGCTAACATTAGGCCCAAAAGTCCACTTAGATTTAATAGGAAAGAAAGAGACTCTTTTTATGAGGTACAGGAGGTCTCTCGTATTATGTTCTTATAGCCCTGTGAAGCTTTCTCATTTATTTTTATTATGAAGTGTAGTAATGTAAGTTGTTTACAGAACCTTTAATTTTCACATCCTATAGTGAAATTTTGGCAATACTCTACATAAAATAATTTTCTATGAGTTTCTCTCGTGGTCTGAAGTCACTGGATGGTTCATTCAGCAGCCTTGTCTTATCGTGTGACTGAGTTCTTTGGTCATGGTGGCATTGTTCACACGAGTTTAATAGATCATTGGGCTAAATACTGGGAAGTGCGATTTGTAATTTTTGTCCATTCACAAATAATTTTCTGTGTATGGGTGTTAGATGGTGAGTTGGTCTAGATGATCCATGCAGGTCCCTTCCAACTCATAATATTCTGTGAATCTGAATTCCATTGTATGCCTAAGGTAGTAACTACTTTTATTTCTATCAGTGTTTGACTTGCAGGTGTACTGTTTTATACCTTCTGCTGCAAGTACCCAGAAAATTAGATTTATCTCTGTTATTACTGTCCACTGTCAAAAGAAAATGAAAAAAGCTTTTACTTCTGAGTTGTGGATTCTCATCTAATGTGTTTATACTATTTACAAATATATCATCATGTTAAATAAACACTTGAATGTTTAATTTACCATTTTTGGGGGGAGAAAATGCGCTTAGAGATAAATCCAAGTTTTGTGGTGCTTTACCCACAGTGTTTCAGTGTGCTTTTTAAGAGAAACCAGTACAGTCGGGTCTCCTATAACACGGACCCACGGTCTTAATCGGGATCTGCATAGCCCCATGTGCCCACCCGCGCCACTGCCTGTGCTGCGGCCGCTGCAGCAGCAGATTGCTCACGCACAGTTGCAAAATGGGTCTCCTACATCGCTAAAAAATCATGCCACTAAGAACTGAAGCCGCAGTATAGGGGGCGCGAAGTGCAAGAGGGCTGACTGTACTTTGCTTTAACTGTCCTGTTTACATCATCACAAAGAGGTGCAAGTGGTTGTAAGTGTGTGGTCGCTTTTCTGTGGTGCTTTGGGGGTTGTGTTTTCTTATTTTGTTTGGTTTTTAGGGTGAAAAGAATCAGTAGCTGTTTGAGATTTTAGGGGGGATGAGGAAGTGGGTGAACTCACAGAGTGTAGTTCTATGAGCTGCAGTTGTGTTTGGAATTGTGTCTCTGCTGCCAGGGCAAGGAGTTTCTACTTGTCTCTGTCCTCACCTCTTTACCTCCCTGGCCTCAACCACTTGCTCATAACCCTTGTGCCATGTTTGTCACCTTTCAAATTATTATGGTCTGTTTTAGCCTACCAGTTTGAACCAAACCAACCAAACGAGTATTTTCATTACATTCTCCAATCTTGTTGAATTAAAATGACTTAGTGACAGATCTGACAAGCTTTGAAGCTGTCAGAGGAGGTATTGGCTGTACAACCCAAAACTTTGAGGGACCAGTCAAGAGCAAGAGTTAGGAGATTTTGGCAGCAGCAAACTAGCACAGCTGAACAGTCCAAGGAATCACTGACAGTTGCTTTTTTGGTTCTTGTCATAAATTCATAAACTATGAATTCTGTTTGGAAGGATGCAGAAGTAGGGCACACTTGAAAGCCAAGTCAGCTTTGTTCTGTTTAGCAGTCAGGGAGTTAGCTGTGCACAAATACGAATTTTGTTGAATTCCCTGAAGAAATTACTGAAATATATGTAAGTATTAAGTAATGTGATTGACACAGTGTAAAGAAGCTACAGTACTGCAAATTCTGAATAGTTGTTTCAGTCTGCAAAATTTTGAGTTCTGACTTTGGTACTTGTCTTCTCAGGAGTGAGAAGCATTCCAGGAGGCTTTATGGGCACAGATTCAGTTAAACATTATCCTTCTCTGGAACCTTCTACTATCACCAGTTGGTTCTTTGGGGGATACAGTTACACCCCGTCATTCACGAGGAACTGCAGAGACACTGCACATGCGTCGGCCGGCTAAACTCGCAGACGGCTGAATCAAAACTGCGAGAAATTTGCTTCGCAAATGGGCAGGGTCGTAATGGAGAGGTCACTGTATATTCACCAGAGTTACCCATTCAGCTTATCCTGACTGAGGATGGTTTCTTTCTTCTGTAGTAGCAAGGGCTTCTGTCATCTTTGTTAACACAATATCTCATCATAGCAGTAATATTGAAACAGATATCAGAGAAAAAATCAATATGCATGGCTGGTATGCCTTGCTTACTGTGTCCTCCAGGAAAGTCAACTACAGATGATGTAAATTAGAAAGAGAAAACCTTAGGGAGTTATGCCTACGAAAAAAAATACTGTAGAAAGAAAATTTTTAAATTTATGTAGCGGTTTTTGGGGGATTTGCTCAGAGAAACAAGTCACCGTGATCTCAAGTGAGTTTAGGAATGAAAAACCTGAGTAGATAAAGTAGTTTGTGGTTTGAGGTTTTTTTCCCTATGAATAACTAAAGAGCTCAAATGAAATGTGGTTGTACCAGGTTCATGGTATGTAAGTGACTGAGTTCTGTGAAGTGCAGAGATCGTCAATTGAGATTTATGTTCTGGTTTTCAGAATGCCAATCTCTAGAAGTCTCAACTTATTTTTGTGGTCAGGAAAAAACGACTCTTGTCCCATTCCCTCCCCTTCCACATACCTCTGAGTAATACAGAGTTAAAACATTAGGGATAATTTAAAAAAAACCAACTTAAAAATCGCTGCTGACACACATTCAGTGAATAGTGCAAAATAGAGTTGAAAAGGGCCTGAGGAGGATGGCCACATGAAAGAAGGTAGCACAGGTATCTTCGTTACATGATGTAAGACTTTGGGGTATAGGCTTTGCAAGTTCAAAAAAGCAATCATACAAAATTTGAAGTCTTGATTAGTCTTAGTCCCTATGTACTCCTGAAGACTGTTGAATTAGATAGTTAATGTTTTGGCAGTTTTGCATGAAAGCTTTAGAAGAATACTAACTCTGTTTCCATTTTCTTTAAATTATGTTTCTAACTGTATTTATTGCGTTCAGCAGGTATTTGAATATAAAACATAGATAAGGAAGAAATTTATCTTTAGGGTATTGTAAATACGGCTTAAGGATAACTTGTGGAGTACGAAACTAATGCCATTTTTTTATAAATTTAAATGTCAGATGAGACGTAAATTATAGAGCATTGTGTCCTCAGTTTGATTTGGGATTAGTTATTTTAGTTTTGGTTCAGTCACCTCTTGGAAGTGAGAGTGTCATACATTCTAGTACCCATGAACATTTACTATTAATACTGTATTTTACAGAGTGAAGCAGTGGCAAGCATTGACATAAAAAATAATGTGCTAAAAATTAAGGAGAATAAAATGAGACCAGTGTGCAAGAGCCTAAACAAACAAGGGTACAATTGGAAGGGGGTAGGGGAATCTTATTAGAGGACTAAAAAGCAGCAGTATTTTAATTTCACAGAGAATATAACCACTGTTTAAAGTGAGGACAGGCATATTTATTTTTCAGACAATAAAAGCTGAAGTCTTAACTATGAGTAGGTGATAAGAATTGGCTGTCTTGTTATCATGCTTCTGTCTGTCCTGTGAGATCTCTTAACAATCCCTGGAATTCTAGGAATTTCTTTACTCTTCATTTGTTATGCTTGAAGGTTTCTAAACATTTAAAAAAATGCTAAGTTAAGGTAATTCCTTTTTTTTATCTCACTGTTCTGTCATCTCTTCATTGCAGCCTGTAAACACTTGTGTTATTCACTCATATCTATGTATAAAATAAATGTTTTTTTGTCACAGGGAGTTGTAGCTGAAGACTTGATTCAGTGTGGGTTGCTTCGCAAATGTATAGCTGTAGCCTAATAATCTAAGCCATGGTGGGATGCTGGGGTGGTAGATCAGTGTGCTCTTTTGGGGTCATGTGGGTGTCAGACCATTTAATGAGCTGTAACCTTGGATGTTTCTGTGAGCTCCTTTTTGAAACAGCTTTGTTCTTTTTTCCCCCCAAGTTTTCCTTAATTGCTGCAGAGACTGCCCTCTGCTGTGCTCCTCACCACAATTTAGGGCCTGTCAGCACATTTCAATTTTGTCAGAGTTTTATTGAGGAAAGACATGGCAAACTATGAACAGAACCAAAATGCTCTCTTACTGACTTGTAAAATATGCTTAAATGACTTTGGCAAGAATCTTTTTTCTCTCTAGCTGTGATTTTTAGCAGTAAGCTCCTTCAAGCCTGCCTAGGTTTGTTTCTGTTGTCCATTCCCTCTCACCACAGGTGAAACTTTATTCCCTTTCCTGCCTATTTTTCATTTGGTCTAAAAAGTAGAAATGAATGATGATGCATACATGGTTGTGTATATTTAAAACAAAGGGGATCATGGCATATAAGATGTCTATTCTTAGTGTTTTCAAGAACTGCTTTTAATCTCAATCAACTTTGGAAGTATTTTAATTATTTATGAAACTGAAAAAAACCCCAAACATTGATAAATGCAGTAGAAAATCAGATTTATTGTGACTGAAGAGAGGAGTGGTTCTGTTTGACCTGTGCTATCACTTTTAACTGATTAAAGGAGCTCATTATTGCAGTACTAACCAATGAAGTTTGCTGCTAACAGCATGCAGCAGGTGTTTTTCGAGGAGAGATTGGCAAGAATTTAAATAAGCTTTAATTGTTCCTCGCTCTTTGTATGATTGCTGCAAAGGTACCTTGCATATATTTTACTGCAAAGGTGCGGTTGCTGCAGAGAGGTCTGAGGGATGTGGATTGACATGGTGTAGTTCTCTTACTGATGCATGCTTTTCATGGAAAACACTTTGTTCGTAACTGTTTTAAGGGAGTAGCCCTTAAAGTCTTTTGAAGTTGAAAGGGTAGCCTGGCCAGTTCTTGAGCTGGACTATTTTAGATTGGTGCCACTGCATTAACAGATGAACAGGCCTAATAAAATGAAATCTCTGAACAGACCACAGTTCTTATGTGTAACACAAATGTGATACAAAAATGTGCTTGTAATTTCCCAGACTTACATGTTACGCAATTTGTTTATACAGTACGTGTAAAACTGGAATCTAACCTNAACTGGGGAGCCCAGAACTGCACGCAGTACTCAAGATGGGGTCTGACCAGCGCTGTGTACAGGGGGAGGACAACCTCCCTGGACCGACTGACCACACTGTTCCTGATGCAGGCCAGGATGCCATTGGCCTTCTTAGCCACCTGGGCACACTGCTGGCTCATATTGAGTTTATATTGAATTTGTTTATACAGTACGTGTAAAACTGGAATCTAACCTTCATCAGTTTTGTGGCGCTTTGGTGAAAGTTAACATTGTTATTGCTCTTCTACAAATGTACCTTAGAAAGTGCTAACAGTGGAAATTGCATTCATTTTGAGGATTTAGCCCTCTTTGCTGTTGATCCACATATCTTGCACATTTATGTGAGCATGGAATGTTAAAACCTCTTGGCATGTCTGAAAGCTCTTTGAAATTCACATGTTGTACTGAGTTACTGGGCTTGACAGGTGTAATAATCAACTCTGTTCTAAAGTTCTTAGAACTGAAAGTCAGCTGGACATTAAAGAAAGAGTTTTCTTCCAATACCAAGTCTATGCTAGAACATTTAGTTACAGGAGAAAAGTCTAAGTAGTGATAGGAGACTGAATAAAACCAAACACACTGTACCAGAATTTTCATTCTTGAACGTGTTGCAAAGCTAGTGTAAAGATAATTGTTTTTTCAATTACAGTTTGGTTTTTTTATGAAGACAGTATCAAATTGTGATAGGTTTTGTAACTTTTACTTGTTTTTTAAAAACATCAGGCTGCTCCAGTCTATACCAGTTGTTTGAGCTACTATCAAAGTCCACGGGAAATATCTGTGAAATATTTTCTATCATAAATGACAATCTAACTCTCGTCAAATAGTGTTTCATTTTATGGTGAAAATGTGTTGTGTTTTCCTCCATGTAATTGGCTTCCATGTCTTTTAATTTTGCAGATTCAATTGAAAAAACTCACCATTGAAGAAAAATGGTGCATGAGAGATGATGCCAGGAAAGCTGGGAATTATTTTTTTCCCTATACTGAGCTGCCATTTGTGGAAGTGCTTTACTTTGTTATATTGTGATTTTTATGGTGTAGGTTTTGCTTCCTTTGAAGTCTGAAGTACTGAGTAAAAATACTAAAAGGCGCACCATTATATGAGCCATTAATAATTCATGGCAGAGATCTGTAGCATAATTTTGTGCTCATATTTTATATTAGTAATTCAGATATCAGGAAACATCTTGTACATGGTTTTAATCTAACTTCTAATTCACTTCAGCTGCCCAGAATTCATTTTCCAGTTGTTTTTAATTAATGTTTTAGTATACCATGTCTGTCATTGTGTGTGGCTTTAAGCTGATGTTAAATATCTATTTCTTGGTTTTATATTATAATTGCAAATGTAGGTTGTGCTTTTATACTCCCATCTGTGCCAAAATTAATGAAATTTATTTGGAGGTAAGCTTTGAATTTCCTTGCCGTGATTCAGAATTTGTAGCTTTAATGAATTTTAAAAAGAGAACTCTCATGTCTAATCATACTTCTAGCACTGAATGAATTTTGAACACCACTGAAATGTAACACAAAACCTCAGCCTCCAGAAAATGTCACGTTTGCTCTTTGGAAGTTGCTGAAGCAAAGCAAATTTAATTTTATTGTACAGAATTTAGTTGTTAAAGTAATTAGGATTGCTATGCACACCAACCACAGTCCCCAGGAAGGAATTGAAACTTAAACCACCTTAGAGCACTTCTGTTGCTGTCCCTGTCAGTGTGTATTTTATATTGGCATCTACCTTGAACACCAAGATGATTGCATTTATGGATGTTTATTCTTTGTCAGAGCTTTGTTTTGTATATTCAGGGTGTTTACAAAGACAATAGAAGCCTGACATTGTTAGGGGTCAGCATGAAGAATGATTGGTGGCTTGTAAAATAAAGTATTTTTGAGAACAGCAGTACAGTTAGCAACACAGTAGTTGTGTATGTTTCTGTAATTTTGCTGTTTTGAGCTTGCACCAGAAATACGGTTTGTTTGCTGTTCATAATTACTTCACAGTCAGAATCTGGTATGATGCCTGATGGTGATCAGGGTGACTGAAGTGCTTTCTCTACATCTGTATAATCAGTTTATAGAAACCCTCCTCTGTAGGGAAGAAATAAAACTGATCTCTGAAGAAGAGACTTTCACTTGCGCTATCCAGGACCGTGTTGGTAAGACTTGTGATATGAAGTGGGACAGACAGAGTCATAAATCTGCTTTATTTGGAAAACTCCACATGTCACATGGAAACACTAAGGTTCCCCAGTTAGATATGGACAGCTCAAAGGAGGGTGGTCAAAGCCACAACTAAGCCCTATTAAACACTGAGTAACCAAACTCTGTGTAACTTGTACATAGCCAAAAAATATGGAAACTGTTACTACCAAGTTCTAAAGTGGAAAGGAATTCTCTTAATTAGAAATATTTTTATATAGACTGTACATATGAAGTAATAAGAATTATTATTGCTAACTGTATTATTCCATAGTTCCTGCCGCTCTCATCGTACAGCGCCAGGGTACCCACGTCACCGCCCTGGCCAGCACTGAACTCATTCCCCAAGTGTCCCCCAGAGTCCTGCTCTGGAGAGGTGTGCCGCCTCCACCGTGTTTGAACACAAGAGACACACAGCACCAACCAGAAACCCCGATAAAAACCCTGATAAAAAAACCCAGCAGAGACGCGGTAGGGGAAGGACAGTGGCAGGAGGCTACACTCCCGCTTGGTTTTTCGGGGGTGAGGACAGTGCCGGCTTCCCGGCTACCAGCCGTGCCGATTTCTGTGCTCAAAAAAGCTCTCTTCCTGGAGCTGGGAGGTGGCAAAAGGTGTTTCCTCCGCTTTAATGAGGCATTGCAGAGGGAGCCCCGCTCTCAGGACTGTCCTCCAGACCTTATATGGGGAGAGGGTGTGGCTACGGGCGTGGTGTATTTGACTACGTAGTGGGGTCGCTATCTTTGTGGATCCCACGACTCATGTGAGGAGGACCAGACCCAACAGCCCGCGAGTAATGGGAGATCACTGTATTGCTGTAAAAGTGTGACTGCAGGAGAGGTCTAATTTTCTGTAACTTTTGTTTCTTTTTACGTGATTGACTCAGATCTTAAATACTCAAAGTAAGCAGCTATTAAATGTGGTAGAGAAGAGGTAGCCAATCTCACTGTAAATATTTTTGATCAATTATTAAATATTCCCCAGCAATTTAATTTTCTTATGATTCTTTCTGATTAAAATCATTTAGTGAGTGTGACATCATTTAGCTTACACAGAGTTGAGTGTGTGGTTGCATTTTACTTCTTGAATATCCTCACGAATTGGTTTTGACTTCTTTATTCCTGTTTAAATGGATACTATTAATTCCCTCATATTGTTTCAACATCTGTTGGTTGTACTGTATAGACTGAAGAATGTGAGTTTTCTGTCAGCTTGTCAGAGCTGAAGAGATGAGTGTAACTTTGAGAAGGCTCAGTATTCAGAAAAGCTGAGACCAATGCAATGTGAATGAAAAAGAATTTGAATTAATCTTCCACCCGCAGTTAAATTAGTGTTCTTTGCAATTTCATTGTACTTAATGAGACTTCCTTTGGGGGGTCAGTATTTCTGTCCAGTGAAATTGCCTTTTCAGAAGGGGAAATGTGGCTCTCTGAGGATCATTTTGCTAAATTACAGTCATACCTTGTGTATTCGTCCTTCCAGATTCATGTATTCATGGTTTCCCCCCCTGCGAATATTATTCGCCGTTTCCCCCCACAAATAGTATTCGCAGATTGGATGATTTGTGGGTCTCCCGGGGGACCCGTAATCTGCAAATTTTGAGGTGTGATTGTATCTGCCTTACTCTGAATTTCCTTTTTTTAACATGGTGCTTTATATAACACTGTCTGAATGCCACCTTTATGTGACTTGATTCTTAAAAAAAAGCTGGGTTTTTTAAGCTGGACACTACCTGAAAGCTTTACCAAATAAGTGTGAGGTACGTGCAGTGTTAGCCCCAGTATGGTGCAGGTTTTGATTGACTTCTTTGTCACTTGGGGTTTTCTTCTGAATGTGGGAATGTTAATCATCAAGTGTTTAACATATCAGTGCAGTCCAATTCAGTGTCTTTTAAGAGCCAAAAAAGGATTTTTGCTACCATGGAAATGTTTTAATTTAATTTTCTTCTTTGAAGATTTTAGTTATAACTATTTTAGTAGTAGTAACTAGACAGGAAACAAATACAGGAAATTGGTTTTTTGTAGTACACAGCTGCCTACATGCAACAACTCCTTAGGAAAATGAGAAGCTGCACTTAAAATTGCAAGCTGGCAGAAACTTGTGTAGGAGTTTCTGTTGCTGCTCCTCGAAAACAGTACCGTAGATATTTAATTTTCAACTTAATTACCACAAACATCTCTCTCTTCCTCCTCCAAATACAAACATTTGGTTTAAGGAATTTGGTGGGTCTTTTAGGGTGATTTTGTATCTTGGTGCTTTCAGTGTTTAATAAAACTTCGAGATTTTCTAGTACAGTATTTCCTTTTAGTAAATTAAAGATAAAAAGGAACTTTAAAAATTAATTACATTGGTAATACAGTATACAACTACTTATTAATTGTATGATGTTTTAATTGTGTAGATTGAGGATAATGTATCACTGGCTTTGTGATACAGAAAAGTAATGTGGTACAGAACACTTCTGTGTTATGTATTATATTTAAGAGCTGACTGGTTTTATTTATCAGAACACTTAAGTTCTTTTGACTGAATCATCACCAGATTATGGTGGATGGAATATACAGTGAGCCCCCACGTATTTGCGGCCCGCTATTTGCGAGCTTCAGTATTTGCGAGTGATTTTCCCGCGAGCTGTGTGACCTCGGCGCATGCTCAGAACGTACCGGAACCCCAGTTGGCTCGGCCCCCGGTCTCACCGCTCGCGCTGCAAGCACAGTTGGCCCCGCTCCCCCCTTCCCCTGCCGCTCGCAGGGCGAGCGCAGCGGGCCCCGTCTGCTCACGAATATGTAAATTGGTCCAGACCGGGAGCCGGCAGGCGCGCCCGGGATGCATTTAGTGTAAATGTGTGTTTTTGCGTGGCTAGAATTGTCCTCCGCCAGGCTACAAGATGGGGTGACAGGGCTGCCATTGTGTGTGTGCCATTGTGTGCCAGGGGCTGCACCCGCCAGCTCGGCCCGGGCCGGCACCACGCCACGCNTGCGAGTAACAGGAGCTCGCTGTAGTGGAATGTTGCTACTTGACTGTAAAAATTAATTATTGTTCTCTATTGCTCTGTATTATTGTTCTGTACTCCCATACAAGGATTTTTACTCTTGGATTTAATCTTTTGTGCTTTAGTGCATACCTGTCGGAGGTATTAAGAGTAGCTGCTAGCCAAACCATCCAACCCTTATGTTAGGTCTTTAAATGTGTAAGTGCAGCTCCATACTGCTGTAGATGGTATCTTTTGGAAGATGACTTTGCCAGAGTTGTCTCCTCTGAACCTGGGAAACAATGTTTAAATAAAAGTGCCTCAATTTATGAACAACAAATACAAATATCTTTGTGTTTAACATACTAAACTTCTTCTGAATATGTTGTTTATAACAAGTTTTTTGCATTTGGTTTTTTTTAGGATTGTAAGCATGATGTGTGTTAGAATTTTTAAGAACAAAAGAATAAATTCAAACTGGGTGGGAACTATTGACTTGCAATTGTATTAAGTGCAAAATCTGCTTTCGCTGGGGAATGTAAGAGACTTTTAACATTAGTTTGAACAGTGTTCCTTTTCTAATATTGGCATCCAAAGTTTACTACAGTATATGAAAAAAATTTTTGAGGATTCTGTAGTTCTTAGCTACGTAAATGTGGATGAAACGTTCCATCTTCCTGACACCTGGGGACCTTATGTGTTTTCTTATTAATGCAGTTACCGACTAACTTCTTTTGAATATCTTTCATTAGATTGTCCTCCTGGATGTTTCTCAACTATCTTGTGATGGAAGGGAAATACTTTTGAATTTATAATGGATCTCACACAACATTATAATGAACATTGGCCTAACAGCAGCATTTCTGTTTGAAGAGCATAAGGCATAATTACCAATAATCATGACAACTTCTCATATGAATGGACATATCACAGAAGATTCTGACAATGACACAAAAAATGTGGATCTCTCATCTCCTGAGGAACCTCAGAAGCACAGAGAAATGGCTGTTGATTGCCCTGGGGATTTGGGCTCCAGGATGATGCCCATGCGGCGGAGCGCTCAACTGGAGCGAATCCGTCAGCAACAGGAGGACATGAGGCGCAGACGAGAAGAAGAGGGAAAGAAACAGGAACTGGATCTTACTGCTTCTATGAGGCTAAAGAAACTAGCACAAATTCCTCCTAAAACTGGCATTGATAATCCAATATTTGACACAGAAGAAGGAATTGTTTTGGAGAGTCCTCATTACACTGTGAAGACGCTAGGTAGGTAACATGCAATGAGCGGGCTAATGAAGTAAATATTTAGTTGATATTAATGTTCTTTGAGGCTGCTAAAACCTAATTTAGCTAATTTTTCCTCTACAGATTTAAAGTCTGGTCCTTTGGATTTGTGGTGGTTTGGTTTTTTTATTTGGTCAAACATCAGGCTACGTGCCACAGCAAGTGGCTTTTCAAAAGGGATCCATTTTGAAAACTGTTAAATATCCTGTAGATAACTAATGAATTCAGTTGATCTCTCTGCCACCTTAAGGCTGGGGAAAACCATGCAAGTGAAACCCAGTTTTGTGATTTTTGATGAACCACAGACCAGAATAAGTAATTAATTGACACAGATTGTAATTTAAAGTAAAAATAGAAGAGTTTTTAATTTAAAGAGAAACATGCTGAGGTTTTTTTTATTACTCTGTCTTGCATTATCAATTGCCATGTAATATAAATTTCATGCCAATGCTTGAAGTTGAGAATAAAAATCTGCTTGCCTTGGCCCTTAGACATTGATGAAGATGTAAGTCAACATCTTTTGAAGAAGTAGATGCTGAGACTTCTCATTTCATAGCTGTCACTGTTTTAACTATGCTTGTATAGGAAAAGTTTCTAATCTTTCTTTCTCAAACATAAGTTTCTATTTAAATAAAACGTGGTGTGTCACTGAAGTGAAAAAAAGGCACTGGGAGTTTGTAGGAATCCAGTTCAGGTTTCCATATCTATCCATGTTTGGAGATCCAGACTGCTTTTTAAAAAGGCAGCCCTTTCTTTGGGCTGCACTGAAGATTCCTGCTATTTTTTTTCCTGTTGGCCTGTAGTTGAGAACACAGAGTGAGAAATGGCTATGAAATTGCTAATTTATGCACTTTTCACTTCATCTATTGTGCCCAGACAATGTTTCCGCTAGGGACATGCCTCCTCCATAACCTCCAGTAATCCTTATTGTACAAATCCCTCTTTAGGAAAATTTAGATTGAAAGGGTCATTCTGGAAGTCATCCTGTTCAACCTCTTACGGAAAGCAGGATCAGTTACAAACAAGGCAGGTGTACCTTGTTTTAGTGCACAGTTTGTCTGCTTCTCTCTGGGACTTCTCTTTGTAAGAAGCAGACTGTACTTTAAGAAGTGTTAGGTGTTTGATGGTGAAATTCTCTTCTGAGATGGAGCACGAAGCAGAAGATACAAAGGTGGACATCAAACAGTAGAAGTGACTTCAGTTAGGACATGGGTAATGCGTATGGATCTGACACAGCTGAGAACTAATAAGGAGCTGGAGCAGACTGAAGCTGTTTGAACAGGAGACGTAATGGTGAAGAAATAAGTGTGATGATGACAAGCGGGTTTTAAAATCTCTCAATGAGGAGTTAAGGGTGCATGCTGTGGGGGAAGCTGAGGGGTTGTTAGAGAAAGTATTTGTGAGAAGCTGAAAGGAGGAAACTAGTTTTGGCTCAGCAAAACTACAAAAGGGGAAATAGTTGTGAATGGAAGCTAGGATTCTGTGGATGCTTGATGTAAGAAGAGAAACACCAAATACTGGAGACAAGAATATAGAGGTGTTTATGTGGGAAGAGGTAAATTAATAAATAGCAATATATAATATAAGATGCATCTTGAAGAAAAATGACTAGGTGATTTTTCCCATGAGAACAAACTCCACTTATGTAATCAAAGTTCGTGTCTTGTTGTTTGGATCAAGTAGACTTAAGATTCAAAATGGGAGGATGTATAGTTAGAACTCCATGAGCCAGCAGTGTGCCCTTTTGGCCAAGAAGGGCAATGTTATCCTGGGGTGCATTGCCAGCTGATCTAGGGAGGTGATCCATTCCCCCTGCTCATCCCTGGTGAGGCCTCACCTGGAGTGCTGTGTCCAGTCCTGGGCTCCTTAGTACAAGAGAGACATGGAGCTCCCAGAGCGGGTCTAATGGAGGCCAACAAAGGTGATTAAGGGAATGGAACATCTCTCTTACAGGGAAAGGCTGAGGGCGCTCAGCCAGTTCAGCCTTGAGAAGACACAACTGAGAGGAGACTTTATCAGTGTCTATAAGTATCTGAAGGGAGGGTGTCAAGAGGATGGAGCCAGGCTCTTCTCCGTGGTGTCAAACAATAGGACAAGAGGCAACAGGCAGAAACTGATGCACAGGAAGTTCCGCCTCAACATGAGAAACTTATTTCTGTGCAGGTGACTGTCTATTGAAACAGGTTACCTAGAGAAGTTATGGAGTCTCCCTCACTGGAGACATTCAAGAAACATCTGGATGCAGTCCTGGGCCATGTGCTGTAGGATGACTCTGCCTGTTTAGTCATTAGTGCTATCAAAAACTGACATAAAATTTAAATTTAGCAAAGTGCTTCTAAAGGAGCTTGAACTCATCCAAAATTTTCCTCTACTATTAAGCATGTTCTTTTTCCAGTTTCTGGGTTAATCTTCCTAATATCTGACACTAATGCCAAATTTCAAAAGAGTACTTTTTCACTGTATTCTGAAAGGTGCCTGTTTCTGATTAGTGTCAGGGCTAGGATACTGCCTTTTGAATATGTATTTATATAAACATACACTTACAGAATAATATGGATTGGTAGGATTTGAGTCCATTATTGTTAATACTTTGTGCTTTTTTATTCAAAACCTGAATTAGAGAGGCCAGATATTTTTAAATTTGCGTGTAGAACTTTTTAATCTCCAAGAAATGTGCTAGCCTATGACGTTATGAAAAATAACTGCTAATATGTGGAATTTTTTGTAGCTTGTCTGTTTGGTTATACAGTAATACCTTGAATATCAAGGGGGATTGGTTACAGAAAGATGTCGTGATAAGCAAAATCCGCAAAATAGGATAAATAGGGTCAATACAGTAGATACAATAAACACAGTAAAGGCGGCGGGGGGGGAATGTGATGTATTGAAGCTGTGAATGGTGTGGTGAGGCATTGGTGTGTATTTCCGATCTGCACTGTTCCTGGATCTTCCGCTCTTTCCACTTTTGCTGTCCAGGTTAGAGTGCTTAATCATTTTCACAAATCCCTGAGCTTAGGAAAACTCCAAATAAACCTGGACAGGTGCTGGTGAATAATAGAGATATTAAACTATCCTTATTCAGCATTTTTTAAAATACTGATTTTGATTTCAATTTTGCTTCTCCTCAAGATATGTCTTAAGTAAGAATTGACTTGTGTGTCTGTAGTTTTAGTTTTGAAAATGTTATGTAAGTCCCAATGTCTAATATGGCAGGTCTTTGCCAAGTCTTTAATGTTTTCATAATTAAAAAAAAGCAGCGTAGATTAAACAAATTGGATTTTATTTATAAAAACAAAACAGGATGCATAATTACAGTAATTGTAAAGGGCATGTTTGTTATCAAAACAGTGTGTGATTTAGACAGCTGTCTCAATGGAAATAACATTCTCTGCACCTAGAACATGAGCATATAATTATTTAACTGACTTTTTCACAACAGCATGCTTCTACAAAATATAGACTTTGCTACAGTTCATTCAGGTAATTTATTTAAATGAGCAGCTGACATTTCATGGCAGTAAATCCATTCTGACTACGGTAATTTTTCCTTTTTAAGGGGAAAATCTGCCTATTTTTTGCTTTTATACCTTGGCCCAAAGTTATTTATAAATATGTTACAAAGAAACTTTCAGAAATATTGTTTTATCTAAAACTACTTTGCTTAGCCCTCTGGCTCTCATTGGAGCCTTGAGGTGCTGGCACAAGCACATGGAGTACTCTAGAGATCTATAAAAAAGCTTGGGAATTAAGATACTTGTGCTGACATATAATAAAGCCTATCTTCTTAAGCCTGCTGTTCTTAACTTTTTGTTTAAGTTGATAAACAACCACTATTTTCTTTTCTTCATTTTCTAATCTGACATGTTAAGCTGTGACCGTGGGTCCTCCCCTGCAGTCTTTTGATTAATGCGCGTGTTGCACGGTGCTCAGTCACGCTCCAGCCATTTCATAGTCTAATGGAAAAAGGGCTGCAATACTTCTTGTAAAAGAAGACTTGACAAAAATCACTATCTGATTGCTAATTGATCTGCGATTAAAAAATGGACTTGTTCTGCAAAAGAGCCCTGACTTTCCTGTGAGTAAATGCAGATGTTAGTCTTTTACTGAACTTCTTTTTCTTCCGGACAACCCATTCAATAGGAAATATATAGAGAGGGAGTATTTTGTTACCCGGCTTTTTTTTTTTTTTTTTTTTAAATTACTGTTATTTTAAGAAGGCCAAACCAAATAAAACCAGAAAACTAAACCCTGCACCAAAATCTAATTTCTAATTAGAATTTAGAAGCAGGAGCCTAGACAGAATTAGGTGTGTGTAAAGCCCAATTTGTATGTGGATTTATGTGTATGGTTTTTTATTAAGTGACTAGAAAATTGATTGTTGTCTTTTTTAGGAATATCTAGTTTCACTCCTTTCAAGCATTATTTCTCTTTTATAATTGTGATGAGGGGGACATTTGTTTGCCGGGAAAAATCAGTTGCTATAAGGCTTTGGCATCCAGCAGATGAAGCCTCAGTGTAGAAGGGAATTATATGGGGAGGAGACTACTATGATAGTTTGGAAGAAAGAGCAACACAAAAGGAACTAGAAAAGTGCTGAAAAAAGAACGTGTAAAGGCATCTAGGAACAGGACCTTTTTGTTATAGATGCAGAGTAATATGTCTGTCTATATGAGTTTTTATCTTATATGCAACATTTATTGGCAAGGATTGTGTGTGTAGATGTGTATGTGTTTGAATTTTCTGATATATAAGGGAGGAGAGAAAATTTAGAAATAATGGAATAAAATAAGGCATAGGAAGAGTTAGGGAAAGGTTCTTCTCTAATACCTCACAGCTTTTTGAATCCAGTAACAATGACAAATAGCAGAACTTGGAGTTGGTATGCTTTTTAATTTAGCAGGTATCAGGATCTGTGCAATATCATCTCCTTTACACACTTTTCTTAATGCTTGAAAATAGTGCACTTCCTCAGGCTTGGGAGAACGAATCGTAGAGATACTTTAGTTCTCTGGGTATTGCACTAGATGAGAATTTTCCCAGCTGACAACGTCCTGCTTAGCAAATATTTTCACTTGTGGAGCGTTCTTCCGACTTCTCTCCAAATGGCATTTTTCCCCATGTGATAGGCACTATATTGTGTACATAATTTCCTAGTGAGACATTGGCTGCCTTAATTAGTGGTGTGAGCTGTCCTGGATTTCACCAGTGGAATGTCCTGCACAGCCAGTATCCAGGCTTTCTGTGCCACTCCTGCCCTTTGTTTCCTGGGTGGTTACAGGAAGAAGCCCTTGACCTGTGGTGGGTAGGGTGTTTTTAGCACGGGTGAAATTGTTTTGGAGGGGGGTTTATTACTTCTTAAAATATCCCACAGACAGTAAAGTGCATGAGTTGTAGTTCTGGTTTGTCTATTTCTTTTTATAATACAGGAGTCTAACATACATGTAGGTATGGTTTGTCTGAAATTAAAGCCATTAAACTTGTTCAAAATGCAGATTTTATGAGGCTTTATAGTTTTCATGTGTCCAGTTATCAACTATTTTTCTTTTTTAATGTAAAAAATGCAACTTTGGTGATGTCTTGATAGAAGTCCTAATTTTATTAGCTCATAATGAATAAATGACCGTTGCCAAAACTTAGAAATCATTCTCAAAGCTGATATTTTGATGTCAGTAAGGGAGACTGGCCTCAGTATCAACTAACAGTTTTAAAATTTGGGATTTTCTTTGTTGTTAATTTTTTAAAATTACTAGGATTCAAAAGTTCTAGCTTACATGGATTTATTAAAATATAAGATAGCTGACCAGCCTCTTGTGGCTGAATGGATTTTTTCAGATAGTATGTGAAAACATGTATGTTATTTCAGGCTCTAAACATCCACTGTTTATTTGATCTGCTTGAGGATTTCTCCCCTGGATCTGGTTCATACTCTGGTAGTTTCCAACTACTTAATATTGAGAAGGGACATACTTTGCACAAGTTTGGATTGATTTAAAAAAAATATAAGTCTTTGAAAAACACCTGTAAATCGTCAGATCGGTTCTTGAAACTCAAGAATGTAGTGTATGTATAGTGTTCTGCAAACATGTAGAAACTAGTTGTCAAAATATGTTAGAATATTTTATTGTCCAAACAGAGCTTATACTCTTCTAGCTAAATCATGTGGACTTTCTTCTGGTGTAGATAATAGCTAAAACTCAGAGATGTTCATAGATGATATTTTTTCATCCTTTTTCTGTTAACGTGCTAACCCTGAGCATAATTGTGTTTGTAAATCAAGTATATTTTACTTACTAAGCACTCATTCTATAAGTAAGCAATATTTAGTTGAAATGCATACACAGTGATCCCTTGAATGTCGCGAGGGGTGTGGGGGTTGGTTCCAGAAAGATGCCACGATAAGCGAAATCTGCGAAGTAGCGGTAAATAGAGTAAAGCCGGGGACAAAACCAGTGATGTGTTGAACCTGGGAATGCTGAACTATGAGGTAGCGAGGGATTATTGTATATCTGCCATATGTGGCAGAGGTACATGGAAAGGTGGATAAAGTATCACTGAATATTCAGTACATCGAGGTTAGCTTAGCAAAGTGGTTATTTTCATATTGCAATGTAGTCCCTCTTTCACATTTAGCTATACATGAGTTGCAGTTATGGGATATTTCACATACACAGGGAAGAGCTGCTCCTATAGTAGGAACTTAAATTTGATCAGTGTATCAGGTTTTTTCTCTCTCACTGACTTGAGGGGGGTGGTTTTTTTCTACTTTTTAAGTTCAGTTTCATTCTGGTACAAAACATTAGAGTGCATGATGGATAATGAGTAAACTTGCATACATCACTAGTGATTTAAAAAGTGAACAACAAAAAAAGTTGATATAAATCTTAATAGTAACATTACTTAATTTTTAATCTTGTTAATTTGTATCTTGTTTGTGTTTTGTGATTTCTTACCTAGAATTGGAAGAACTCTTAACTTCTCTTAAGCATATCCAGCATGTTTTGGTAGACCCTCAGAGCCAAGAGGATATCTCACTCATTTTACAACTTGTTCAAAATAGTGATTTTCTGAATGCATTTAAGATCCACAATGCTGTTACAGTGCACATGAACAAAGCCAGCCCTCCATATCCTCTCCTCTCCAATGCACATGAACTAGCACAAGAGGTATGTACAGTATGCATCCCTGTGATATGTATGAAACCTGTAATCTCAGCTGCTGTTGAAATGTGTACTTGTCAAGCCTGTCTTGAGTTACTGAATGTTAAACATGAAAGAGATTATAGAAGTTGCTAATTGCTGTATCCCGTTTTTCCAGATTTCCAAACAGTAACGAGAAAAATTTCTGGGGATAAGGACTCCATTTTTAGCATGGATAGATTTGTAACAGAAGATGTTTAAACACAGGAAAAGGAAGTCACTGTGAAAATCTAACTCTTACCATCGATATTCTTTATTTCAAGCATTCAGGAATTGAGTAAGAGAACTGTGACTTCCCTCTGACTTGAGCCAAGGTTCTTATATTGGGGGACACCTCTGAAAATGCAACCACACTAGAAACAAGCAATCTGCTTTAAAGTGAGCAGCAGATCCCTTGATACTCCATTTCGATGTTTTAATTACTACTGTGATGGTCAGATTACACATACTTTTTTGTCTGACAGATGACAGCTTTTTATAAGACCTGACAGTTTTTAGAAATTATTGAAATATTCTGAGAGGTTGCTCAGTAACTTTTGTCACAATTTTCCATGGCCTGGCTCATGTATATATTGCAGTGAGTGTGGCTACATCTTAGACAAATACATATTTGTTAACTTTAAACTCGGTAGCTTGAATACCAATATCAGTGCAAATCTAGCACTGTAGTTCAGCAAAGCCAGGCTTAAAGGCTGGGTAAAGGCTCCAGCATTTAGCACCCAGTGAACCAAACTGACTCAGGGACATTGGTTGGAATATTTCAGTATGGCAGCAGATTGTGGGTGTTGGTGGGTTTTTTGGTCTTGTTTGTTTGTTTTAGTTTCTGGTTGTCCTTATGCCTGAAGCATTTTATTTTTCAACAGCTTTTTCTACTCTCTTTCCTTTTTCTAGACTTTAGCCTTGTAAGTCAACAGCATTGTAGCAAGCTTGAAGTTCTTTTGCAGAAGAAATTACTAAATCTTGAGGGACATCATTTAAATGCTCTCTAAAGGTGCAGGTGCCGATTAAGCTGGATTTTCCTTAGGTTTGTCATTAATACTGTGCCAGAACCAGGTGGGAGTATTTTACATGTGAGCTTCCCTCTGGCTTTATTCATCAGCCTGGAGGCTGCTTTGGAATTCTCACTAGGCTTCTTCAGTGTCTGTGAGTCTGAAGGAACCTTTTCAGTGAACTTCTGTTGGTAAACTACTTCCCTGAATATCCTCTTTATATAGGCTTAGTTTGGGGGTTTGTTCAGATATAAGCCAGAATTTTTGAACCTCCTCTTATAATACAGGATATTACAGATTTAACTCTTTTAAAAGCAGCTTTAGCCCTTCATAAACATGATGTTCTTTTATTTGTACTTAATAGGAATTTCCAAGAAGAAAGTATGCCTAGGAAAACTGTTCTGCTTTCAGAATTTCACATTCCTCCTCATTTTACACTACCCCTTACCTTCCCAACATATTCTTCTCTTTTTTTCAGGTATTTGGTAAATCCTAAAATCAGAAGGTGGTGCAAAGCCAGTTTTGTGTCTCTTACCAGTCCATGAAGAAGGTTAAGCAAAAAGAAAATATTTCATTAATCCAAAGTTTTCAAACCAACACAGTTTGATCATCGCCCACAAGATTATTGCATAAAAGGCAAACATGTCACTGCACTCATTTTGATTCTTCATCTCCCATCCCTGTCTTGTCCACCCTCGGAATTCCTGAGAAGCCATTATTTTGCATATGTCTGTTCCCATTTTCAGATGTAAGCTAGTTTCCCCTTGATTCAGCTTCTCATGCTTTTAAGTGACTTGTATTTTGAAATATGTCAAATAATATCCTGAAATGACAGAGCTGAACATTCAGGACAGATATTTCTGTGTCTGACAGAATCATCTGGAGAGGAACACCCTGAGGCCTCCATTCACATCATTCTGTACTTCCTTGTCTTGCCTGAATAGAAAATCTTGTTTGGTCTTCAGATCTTTTATTCATTTTGGAAATGCTTCGATATTTGTTGTGGTAGCAGTGTGGGCGGAAATTATTTCTATTTAGAAAAAGTTGGTGGTGTTTTTGTTTTGCTTTGATGAGGTTTGTTGTTGGTGTGGGGTTTTTTTTAACCCTGACAATGTGTCTGTCTTGCATGCCCAAGTTTCTTCTTGTGTTCTAATTTTTGGTTATCTTTTTCCATCCTTCAGCATAAGCATGAGAAGCTCCCTCAGAAAACAGTTTCTTTACTTACTTTAGGGTGTTTTTGAAAAGACACTTGCAAAAGCCTGGATTTAAGATACTAGTAGCATATTGATGGTAAAGGCACAAGACATTACAAGAAAGAAAAACAGCAGACACATTCATGACAATTTTAAATGGAGGGTAGTGGTCATGTGCATATTTTGGTGCACAGGTCATCAGTGACAGTGTATAACTCTGAAACTGTTCTGGAGTGTGTGCCCTAATTTAAAGCTACAGACAGGTTTTGTTTGAGGCTTCATGCTGTGGAAGAGAACAACTTTAACAGGAAAAGGCAATTTCATAATGCAGTATGAAACATCTCACTTAAAAAAAATTAATATTAAAGTACACTACTTTTTTTTTATTTTCTAGTTCTGTTTAGAAAATTCTTAAAGTTATGGTACACCTGTACAGTTAACTTTTCCCACCAATTCTGATAACCAGACACAAACAGCTCAAGAGTTTTCCTTTTTTTAAAAAGAAACTTTAATTGAATTAAAAAGGTGGAATGAAGCACTTGAGCTTAAGGAATTTGAGAAAGCTTATCTTTGTTAAATGAGGTGTACTCCAAGTCTTAAATAAAAATAGCCAGTAAACATCAAGTGTAATTAAATTGATTTTAAATCCACTTAAACTTGACCAAGAGGGGGGCAAGGATTATGGGAACATGGTCTGAATCTTGACCTTGTAAGAATATTTGCCGCAGCATTCAAGACGGTTTCTGGTTTTTGATCTGTAACAGCACATACCAAATGTCTTTAAAACATTCTTGCTATTAAATATACCTATTAGGCTCAATTTATGTCTCTAATTTTTTTTTATTTGATACTGTTTGCTTCTGCAAATTCAAGCAAATAAACTAGATCAGGAGTCTTGAGAGGATGCACTGGAAGCTTGTAACCTCTGGTGTAAGTGCACTCGAATGTGTATGTATATTCCCTCTGACAGCCCTGCCCACCCGAGAGGAAACAACACGGGATTTTGCAGGTGCAGTTGAATTCTGGATGCTTAGTGTCGCCCCAGCACATGGCCCCACCATACATACCTCCAAATTCTGGTGCTTATAATGAAACCAAATTGATGCCTTTTGGGGATCTGCTTGAACTAAAGTTAGCATAATTAACTATAAAAACTAGTCTGAAGAGTTGAGAAAATACAGTTGTTGCCACATACTCAGTGTGGATTGCCAGTGCTCTACGCAGTATGTCTCTTCTGGAATAACAGGCTACTTGGAAATTCTTAGTCTGATAAAGCTTGCCATGAGTTACGTGCAGCAATACTGGTGTAATAAGAGGTGTATATAGCAGCCTGAAGCTTTCCTAGTGCTTCATTAAATAAACAAATAAGAGATGTATCTGTCCCTTAAAGGAGAGGGGAGATGTTAAAGTTTTGAATAATCAAATTATTCAAAGCAGAAATTCAACTTTAATAAAGGGTGTTCAGTGCACACAGAGGAACTGGTTGGACCTGATTGTTTTCTTCTGTCAAATCCCTAGCTTGTGACCTTGCATTCGGAAGGATATCCTGCTTGCAGGACTTCCAAGTTGCTTTCTGAGTAGGTTTTCCTGTAAAAGGTCATAAAATTTGGATCAATGAGGCTTTAAAGATTCTTTTGGTTTCTTCAAGAAAGGAATTCAAAGTCTCTTGAAAGTTAGCGGCCTTAAATAAACCTCTATGAGAAAGTCTTTTGTACAGAAGAATCTATTCTTTCTATGCAGGAGGACTTGTTGGTGAAATGTCTTTGACAGAGCTCTATCTGCTCTATGACACCCTGAAATTCAGTTGAAGCCAGACGTAATACCTTCCTGGCTAATTCAGAGATATGACCCAAGTCAGGCCTTTGTGAAGTTGAGTTCTTTCTGTTCTCTACAATTTTAAAGAAATCACTTTAATTTTTTTTTTAAATCTGTCTTCTTGTTTGACTATTCTAAGGTAAACTACATTTACAGAATTACAGATTACAGAATTACAGAATATTCTGAGTCAGAAGGGACCCACAAGGATCATCAAGTCTGACTCTTAAACGGCACCTCTGCCTCCCTGGCGGGAATCAAACCCCTGGTCTCCCGCATGAGAGATGGGGACGCTCACCACTGTACTATATTTGTTCACCATGAGACACGTTGCAGCAGAAGGAAGGAATTTGGAGGTTATGCCAGGTTTATTGCGAAGCTCCGGAGCTTGTTCCATGTAGCAGTGTTTGGTTGGCAGTGGGAGGATCTTGCTCCATGGGAGGAATTCATTTAGAGACTTCTGCTAGAATTTAATATTATTTTGACTGTTTTCAGTGCTGTCATCTGGTAACATCCAAGAGAATTGTGTTTCTGTAGGTAATTGCTCCTAAGATAGAGGCTTTCCAGACTCCTAGATATTGTTAGATCATACAAAAAACATGATTAATTTCTCTTTGAAGCTTTTGGGTTCTTGTTTCTCTGATGTCACATTACTTCATCTGTAAGAGTAAAAAGCTCTTGAAAAAAATGTTTTCTGCCTCTCTGAAAGCCACTGTTCTAATGTGTATAGTCGACTCTCGATGTGTCTGTATTCATTTGTGCTATTGGACATCTGTGCCTTTATTTAGATTAGGCCAGAGGATAATGGCTGTGGAAAGTATTTTCTTCAGCCTCCTCTTTACATAAGAGGTACTTCCCTCCTCTGGCTTTCTCTGTGAACATACCAGTATTTGCAAGAGATGATGGCAAGGCTTGTTTGGTGACTGTAGGAGAAGGAAAACCTGTTTTGGCAACTGAAGCTGCTTGAGCAAAAACTGTCCTTGTGTTAAGGTGGATTATTTTGGGACCAGCCAAAGAAACCAGGTTTTTAGGGAGGGACCTTTCTGAGTTTTGATTTGCACACTTCCTGGGACAGGAGGTCTGGATGCATTGCAAAACCTGTCTCAGAATCTTTGGCCTTGATGTTGGTGGAAATAGTTTGCGTAATAAAGCTATTATAGTCTGCTATTAAGATGGAGGAATGTTAGTCACGTTAACAAGAAATTGCTCCAGGTTAAAAGCCCAGTATATTCACATAATACACTTCATTGTGACTGATTCACTAACATGAACTCACTAACTTTCACTAACTTTTATCTGGAGTTTAATTTTTTTTTGTGTGCATCTTTGAGACCTGAGCTCGCTGCCAGTTTCTGGTATTGACAAATATGTGTGATGTACTAGGTACCAGTTTAGATTTGGTAGATAATGATTGAGGCAAAATGTGCTGGGTTAGTCTTGTGGTGTCATTGCATGTTTTCCTGGTGTGTACCAGATTAAGTTCAATCTGCAGCCAGTGTAACTACGTGGATACCCTTTACTTTCATTGAAATGGGTAATTGCAAGTAGGGGGTTGTGCTTGAGTAGAGGAGGGAGGGTTGATAAATCACTGGGTAGATTAAGAGTTTTACTACTTGATTTGTTTTTAGGTACAGAGTGTTTTGAAACCCAGCCACCATAAGGATGGACAGGAGCTTAATGCTTTGCTGAATGCCCCTCACATGCAGGTAAAACAAAATGAAACTCCTAATCTAATGGACTTCTTCATGCTGTTTTCATTTGCAAAAAATAAGTTATACTGTCTTGGGCTGACTGAACAAGGATGGATTTTATTCCTCAACCCTCACTTTTCTAGGATGAGAAGTTTCCAATTTCCAGAAACTAATTGAATTTTTTTTATGAAGTGGTATTCAGCCCTTGCTACAGGCTGCAAGAATTACTGGGTAATTTGCACATTAACAATATAGCAGTACATCAGTAGGGCCAGGGCAACGAGTGAGCTGCTTATCTCTGTTTTTACCTTTGACAATTGTTTCCTGCTTACCATAGGGTGCATAAAAGGAGTTTGGTCCTGGGATGGTAATGTGAAAGTAGTTTTCACTGCAAAACTTATGCCTGAGTCTGCAGTCACATTCATAGTAAATTAGCATCTGGGTTTTTCAGTACAGGGAAGCTAGGAGTACAGTCACAGTTCAAACTGAACACAGTTGTTTTAAAAATTGCTTTTTTATTCTTTGCCAGTCTGAAAGGAAAGTTTTGAAAAGAAGTAGGTGCTACATAGCTGTGATAGATGATTGTTTCATTGCTTAAGTCAGTCTGCAATATTCTGTAACCTGCAGAGACTATTGAAATTGCAGAATTGAGCTGAACTCTGCTTTATACATATCAAGTGTGACATTTTCTGTAATTGAGCTGATTTTGTTTAAACACTAGGCACTTTTGCTGGCTCATGATAAAGTTGCAGAACAAGAAATGCAACCAGAGCCTGTGACAGATGAAAAAATTTATGAGAATGTTGGCGTGTATGGAGGGGAGACAGTTAAAATAGTTCGCATTGAGAAAGCTCGGGACATTCCATTGGTAAGTACTGATGCTCACTAAGTTATATGTAAAAGAGGTAAGGTTTTTTTGTCCTTTTCAGATTGCTATGAAACTTGGAATTTGAAGGTCGTGTTTAACTTGCAAACACTTTTCCTCCCTCCCTCTGAAAGGAGAATAAGTCATAGATGATAAACTTGTGTTTGACTTCATTTAGCAGTAGCCATACGAACACGTAAAATCCATACAACGTGTGTCAATTTGGATTTGGACAGATCTCCTTGACAAGAGTCACTACCTCAAGCTTGGCTGAAGGAGAGCTTGTGCCAACTTGGTGTGGGGTTTTTTGATTGGTTGGTTTCTGGTTTTGGTTTTTAGTTGTTTGGGGTTTTTTTAGCAATTATCTTCTATTTGCATATTTCAAATACATGTTTCCTTAGGACTACATTTCTAAAAAAATTAATTTTATTATGTGTAGCAATTAAGTTCTTCAGCCTTTAGTGTAGCTTGAAGGGGTTAAGCAGTGGTTTTTTGAACTGGAGCATTGAGTGTATGCATCTGAGCTGTTCCTTGCATTCTTTTTCAGCATAGTTCCTCCACTGGCTTGGAGTAGATACAATAGATGGCTTTGAGTTCCTTATATATAATAAATTCAGAATGTGTTGCTACTACACAGGGCGCTACTGTTCGCAATGAAATGGATTCTGTTATCATCAGTCGAATAGTGAAAGGAGGTGCTGCAGAGAAGAGTGGGCTGTTACATGAAGGGGACGAAGTTCTGGAGATCAATGGCATTGAGATCCGTGGAAAAGATGTCAATGAAGTTTTTGACTTGCTGGTGAGTTGGAACATTTCGTGTTTTCTCTGCAATAAATATTCATTTCATAAGTCTAAAGCCTGTTTGCTCTGCTTGTCGTTTTATTCATATTTAGCTTCAAAAGTATTTTCATTCTGGTATCTGGTGTTTATATATGAATGGCCATTTCAAGTTTTCTTTCTGATGCATAAGATGATGTTGATAAGTATAATGGCAGTTTTCTGAAAAGATGAAACTTAGGAATGTGGAAAAGTCAAGCTATTATCTTTAGACTTGCATCTAATGATTTCTAAGAAGTCTGTTTAGCTCTGAAACGCCATGATTTTTCACCTTTGTCTCTGGTTGAGTCCACAATTAATAAATGTGGCTGGGATTGAGTCAGCTTTTTTCATAGCAGCTTACATGATGCTGCATTTTATGCTTGTTATAGACTGAAACAGTGTTGATAGTGCACTACTGTTTTCAGCTATTGCTGAACAGTGCTTGCACAGTGTCCGGGCCTTTTCTGTGCCCTGCCTGCAAGTAGGCTAGGGTGAGCACGAGGTTGGGAGGGGACGTAGCTGGGACAGCTGACCTGAATTGACCCCAGTGATGTTTCTTGCCGTGTAACATCATGCTGAGCAGGACAAACTGGCTGGGGAATGATTGCTTTTGCATTGCTTATTGGGTTGGGATTTTTCCTTCTCACTTGTTAAACTGTCTTTACCTCAACCCATGAGGTTTTTTCTTGCGTTGGGTCCGATTCTCTGCTCCATCCTGATGGGAAGGGAGAGTGTGTTGTTAGCAGCTGATAGGTGCTTAAGCTGCTGGCCAGACTTCACCCATCACAAATTGTATCACATAGGATCTTTACATGACTAGACTTCTTACTCTTTCTCTCCTGATAGAAGCCCAAAAGCCTCTAGCAATTTACTAATACAGTCGGGTCTCCTATATTGCGGACCCGCGGAACCTGACTTCCGCGTTGAGTGGCGCCCGCGCTGCCG
Source organism: Pitta sordida (assembly GCA_013390025.1). Taxonomy (NCBI): domain Eukaryota; kingdom Metazoa; phylum Chordata; class Aves; order Passeriformes; family Pittidae; genus Pitta; species Pitta sordida. Next base: position 51,152 of record WEKX01023897.1, on the reverse strand, counting down.
CCACAGTGGCGGCAGGTCGTACATGCACAGTTGCGAAGACGGGCCTCCTTCATCGCTAAAAAATCACGCCACTAAGATCTGAAGCCACAACATGGGGGGCACAAAGTGCAACACAGCCAACTGTGTAAGCGTATTTCTGCTTATTACACCGTTCATGACAAAATTATACTTCACTTCAAAACCAGCTAGGCAAAACGGCAGCCAAGGAATCCATCAGGAATGAGTAAATGCAGAGGTACTCACGCGCAAAATGGCCCCGTGAGACAGAATGTCAAAAGCTGACAATTGCCAGTATTTTCTGTTCCTTATTTTATGCTTTTCCCTGGCACCTGCTTTGGATCAATGTCCAAGACAGAACAGCTGGAATCTGACTCTGAATCTGAGATCTGATTGCAACAGGCAAGACTGTTCTGTCAAAGCGAAAGGAGATGAAAATTACTATTTTTTTAGAAGTTAACTTATCCCCTTTGACACAAAACTTTGGAAATCTTGTTCAGTATTGGAAACTAGCACTTACTTAGTATAGTTTTGGGGAGGGAGTAAAAGAGGATAAATTTATTCAGTAAGTCTTCAAATTATATAGTAGATTTATGCTCTGGAGACATATCAGAATCAGGAGAAAGACCTGGATTCTGCTGTAGGTTGTGTCATTGGAAGAATAGGCAGAAATATCCATAGGTGAGCTTATGGTCTTATGGTACTAGTTTTGACACTTATGACACTATGACTTATGACACTAGTTTTTAATGGATAATTTCCATCTTCAGTTGGACTTTTTTCTGTAATTTGCTGACACAATTTTTCAGCTCATTCATGCAGTGAGGACAGGTGGAAGAAAGTAGAGAAAGAAATGTGTGGAGTTTGTGGTTTTTAGTTTTATTGCTTTTAACTTTTAAGCCATTTAGAAATATTCTTTGAAAAGCTGTGAATGTCTGTTTGTTTTTTCGATCCAGAGATAGCTGAGATTCTTCATCTTCTGTAATTGTCTCCATTGTGTTTTTTAAGCCATATTTAGCTAAGTCCTTTACTTCTGAAAAGAGTGTTTCCTAGGTAATTAACTGGTAATTGAACTCTGGCAGTTTAGCTCTCTGTAGGGAAGTTATTCAGCTCCTGAGCAGCTGCTAGGGTTAAAGAATAAAAGACTTTAAACCACAATACATTAGCATAAGAGAAAATTACTTGCTGAAAATTAAAAAAAAAACCCACAACCTTTTGTGGTTGATTTCAATTAATTGTATTAAATATATAAAATAATACTTTTAATTCTTTATATGTTGTCATTTGCTTTTTTTAATGTGGAAATGAAGTTTTAAAATGCACCAGACCCCTCCAAGATACTTGAAACAGGCACACGACAAGGAAATTACTTTTCTTCTAAAATTTACCTCATTACCTGCTATTCAAATTACAGTAAACCACTCGTGACTCTAGACTAGACTATTCATGTGATCACTGTGAGATTCCTTGTGGAACTGTGTATGCTGACTGAAAACAGCCTCACCGTGTTATGTTCAGTTGTGTTCATTTTATTTAAGCCTTAGGTCTGATTTTTTTGAGATACAGTCATACCTCTGTATTCGTGGATTGCGGGTCTCCTGGGGGTCCTGCGAATCGCCCAATCCATGAATACTGTTCGTGAAGGGCGGGGGAAACCATGAATCCACGAACCCAGAGGCACGAATACGTGAGGTATGACTGTACTGCGCGTGTGTCGATTGGGAAACTCTGCAAATATGCAAATGTTACACGCGGAGAAAACCCTTGTGAATACGTGAATCCAGAAGCACAAATAAGTGAGGTGTGACTGTATATGCATTTCTTCTGTTTTATACAAGATAAGCTGTGATTATACTTCATTGAATGGTATGTAGGAATTGAAGCACCTGTCGACCTTGTCACAAGTTGGCACTTGCATTTTATCTGGATATCTGTTACAAGTGTGAACACACTCTGCATATAAAAATATTCAAACAAAGAGTTATTTACAGCCAAGACATTGTGTTCTACTTTCTTAGCAAGGGTGGCTAAAGTGTTGATATTAAGTACTTCACATATGCGGGATTCGAGTGTGTTAAATTTTTAAGAAGTGTTTTGTATTCTTTAATAATGTGTACACCATAAAATCGTAGTAGAAATGTTTAGATTTGAAAATACCGTTCCATTTAACTCTAGAAAACCAATATTTTTTAATATTTTCTTCCCAGTGTCAGATCCATTTGTTGGTGTTTTTAAACAGAACAAGAGGATATTATTATCCATTTCTCCTGAGCCTCTGCTTGACAGAATTGCAGCTGCACCATTTCAGATAGAAACAGTTTATAGAATGCTGGGCTTCTAAAATCTGAGCATCAACATTTGGCTTCCTAGCCTGACTGAATCACTGCATCTGTATCTGTACTGTATATTTTCAACAGTTAAGGGGCAGAGGATGGGCTGTTAGGAACAACCCTTTATGGGAGTTTTTAAAGCATTTTCGAAAATACAGTATTTTTTAAAATTCTTACAGTAAAGCCATATTTTGGTAATGTGTCTGAAGACTCTGTTTTTCCTCTCAGGCCGACATGCATGGTACTCTGACCTTTGTGTTGATTCCCAGTCAGCAGAGCAAGCCACCTCCTGCCAAGGAGACAGTTGTAAGTAGCTCTGCATGTGCCCTTGTGCTTGGTGATATATAATTTATTTTACCAGTAACATGTAGAAAGTTCTTCTGTAGACCATCTACATTATGGAACAAACCCAAACTGTAATCATTTAAATTTATTTCATTGTTACCAGGCTAACACCTGAATTAACTGTTGAGAATGATTGATGTCTTAAGCTGAAACTCAGTATGATTTTAAATTAGTTTCTAACATAGTAAGAAATTGTAAAAGTAGAACTTCATGTGGTTCTGAATTTATTTTGAATTTCTGAATGTCGCTATTTTATATATATATATGTATGTATGTATTGGAAAAAAGATGGATTGATGGAAGTTTAAATCCACTTTAGTACAGTGGTGAGTGTCCCTGCCGGTTACGCGGGAGACCGGGGTTCGATTCCCACGAGGAGGCAGTGGTGCCGTTTAAGAGTTGGACTCGATGATCCTGCTGGGTCCCTTCCAACTCAGAATATTCTGTGATTCTCTGTAGTTGTAAATGCAGTTTGGAAGGAGAAGTTTGTATACTGGAAGCGTTGTTTGTTATCTTGTTGTCTAATATACTTTTCTTGAGATGGTTTTAACTGTTTGAAGAAAGAATGCCCAGACATTAATGATGTGTGACAAAATATTGTACAGGTTAAACTTCACTTAAAGGCCAGCAAATGGGTTTCAGTCTCTGTGTTTATTAGGTATTTTAACCAATCAGAATACCTCTGATAATTTTTGAATGTAAAGAACTTAAATCAGTAGGGCGGTTGCCTCCTGAAATGGTGAGGAAATTGCATGGACTTTAGAATTAACAAGGGTTAAATTCAAGCATTTATGTCCAACTTAAGCCCAACTGTTTCTTTTCCATTGCTCACCTGGGTACTCCTGTATGCGCCAGATAAAGTCTGCATTTTAGTGAATCTTGAAGTTTTTATATGTCAGAGCTCCAACGCAGTCAAGGAAGATGGGGTGTAATGCTTCAGAAGTCACTGGGGTGTTCTCCTTCTGATTATGTATTTGTTCTCCCGCAGATACATGTGAAAGCTCATTTTGACTACGATCCCTCTGATGACCCTTATGTCCCCTGCCGAGAATTAGGCCTGTCTTTTCAAAAAGGAGACATTCTCCATGTGATCAGTCAAGAAGATCCAAACTGGTGGCAGGCTTACAGAGATGGAGATGAAGATAATCAGCCATTGGCGGGCCTTATCCCTGGTAAATAAAGCTCTAGTAAAAGCTTGACAGTCAGTAGTTCTCATAGCCACAGCAGCAATATTCAGATTTTCAAAGACTCCCTTTAAAATATACCCTCAAATATCCATTGCCTCAAATATATCTGTGACTTTGAGCCTTTTACAACAGAGCCTACTGCTGTTTATGTAATTCGCTTAAAAGTTGACCTTTTAGAAGCATTGTCACATACAGATGTTAAAAGTTGAGTAAAGCTACTGCTTTCACTGCAGTTCACCTTCCAAGAGCCTCACTCTGCTTTCTTTATTCCCCCAACCCGAGGACTCTGTGGATTCAGAGTTCCCCCTGACAGCTGCAGCAAAGACATGGGACTGCAGCTCACTTGTTCTCTGGAGATGAGCGCAGCTGTTAATTTTCTTTGCTCAAATAAACTACTTGATAGAGTACCTTTTTTGTGGGCATGTTTTCACTTAGAGAAGGGCTTCAGTTACTTATAACAGTCAGGCTTCCTTTCTCAGTGTGGGGGACCTTCAAGTAACAGGATTTTCAGACACTGAAGTCAGTTTGTGGTTTTTGCATTGCAATATTGTTGTGCTCTAGTGCACTAAAAATCTGCTCATCTGTTAAACACAGTGAACAAAAGACCTTTTAAATTACATACAATACCACACCAATATTGTATGACCTTTAAATAAATTGAGAGAAACACTGATTTAAATATAGGCTAATCTCTTTAAACTGAATATATTTAGTATAAATAGAACACATTTGACATACAAAAATAATTAGAAAACCATACCATCATAGTGGGAAAATGTTTTTTCCAGTAGTTTCAGTTTTCCAGGCATAACCGTGCAGTATGATACAAATGATCTGCAAGTCTTTCTTGCTGAATATATTTTTAAGTAATAATTTTTACAGCCATTTCAGTTTCTCTTAATTTGAATTTTAATTTCTCTTTTAAATTTTCTCTTGTATGTTTATTCAACTAGAACTTTCAGAGATGTACGAGCTTAGGAAAAAGTTAAATGAGTAAGTCATTATGAGGAAGCATGGAAATGTTTTCTAAATGTTAATGGCTCTTGTGATTTTTATTTTTTTTAATGCGTCAAGGAAAGAGTTTTCAGCAACAAAGAGAAGCAATGAAACAAACGATAGAAGAAGACAAGGAGCCTGAAAAATCAGGTTGGATATATACTTCCCAAGGGAAAAAAATGTCTTATAGAGGGGCTAAATAGTGAAATATATGAAACCGTGTCATTATGGAGCTTTGGAAAATTCTTCTGGTTTTTTGTAATACAAGTTGGGATGATTATTTGAATTTTTTCATGTAATTACAGGTCTGAATGTAGAACTTAGTTGTATAAATCCTGTGGGTTTTTTCGTAACTATGTCCAATTTAATTAAGATGATGAATAGAACTTGGAAAGCTACTTTTTCCTTAAAGAATTTCATCTACCATGATTCGGTTGAAGTCCTTGACATGCAACATTGGCTTAATACACCAGACCATTGTCATCAGGTGAAAGATACTGCGCCTTTTCAAACCTGCAGAATAAATTCTCCACTTTAAAGACCCAGATAGTGGGTGAAAAAGGGAGATTTTTGCTGTATGGGTTTTTGATTGTGATGATTTTTATTTTGGTTAGGAAAACTCTGGTGCGCGAAGAAAAACAAAAAGAAACGGAAGAAGATTTTATACAATGCAAATAAAAATGATGGTAAGCAACGTCTTTTCCACAGTATGTGTACTTACAAGCAACTATCAAAGATTCCACAAGTAGCCTTGTGAAAAGAATGCTGAAATTCAGCATATGATGTTAGAAATACTGGCTGATGAAGTGTAAGAGCAGTAGTATGTTTTGTTAGAGGGTTTAGTGAAAGATGTAAAAGAGGTGACAGGATTTGCTGGGTCATTTAATGTGTTTATTAAAGGCCAGATTATAAGGGTTAAGAACAGATAGATAGCTTTTTAGGCATGGAAGCACTCATAATTCTACAATGATGAACCAATTTATTGTGGCTTTTTAATGTCATCTCACTCTGCATAATGAAATTTAGTAAATGGAAACTTTCTCTACAGAGATTTTTTACAGATTATTTTTACTGTATTCTTGCAAAAGTACTTTGAGATTGGGATGGGGTTTGTTATCGTCAGGTATAAAGTGTATATATATTCTTGTACTAGAAACTTGTTCCTTGGCACGAGAGTTGTTTCCTGACTTTATGCCACTACTCAATAGTAATAGTAAGTGAAGATGTATTTTCTTTCTCAAGAAAGGAAAAAAAAGTCTGATTTTACGAGACTAGTGATGATCTTTGGAGTTCTGTTGCTGTGGTGACTCAGATGCTGGGCAGGGAATGTGGCACTTCCTGAAACTTGGTACTGCGTGACAGCTAGCAGTCAAGCATGCTCTGACTGTTTTACTCTTCTCTCTTAAGATTATGACAATGAGGAAATTTTGACCTACGAGGAAATGTCACTGTATCACCAGCCAGCAAACAGGAAGCGGCCCATTGTTCTGATTGGCCCCCAGAACTGCGGCCAGAACGAGCTGCGGCAGCGGCTCATGAATAACGAGGTTGATCGCTTTGCCTCCGCTGTTCCACGTAAGGGTCACAGCCAGATCAGATGCTTCATTCGAAACAGTATCTGCAGGCAAATCCTGTTGGGTTGAAAACAGTCATTTGGAGCTTGGGGGTTTAGAGGAGGATATATTGAGCTCTTGAAAAACGGACCTCTTGTATGGCAAAAAATAGCTTTGGCACCTGAATGCAAATCCAGTGTCTTGACAGTTTTATAAAGGCATTTTGAGGCGTGCATTCATTTCAGTTCAGATGAAATTGGAGCGAGTTACAGAAATTTCAAAAAGAAACTGGTATATTGGACAGAGAACTTTTAACCAAATGTCCTGCATAGATTTATATTTAAGTGGCTTTAGTGCCTTCCCAAACTACTTAGATTTCAGTGCCTATTATATTATAATGTTGCCTAGATTATGTTTACAAACAGCTTAGCAATATGTATTGTTATAAACAACTAATAGCTGTTTTCACATTCAGAAAACAGCTGCACAGTTAAAACCTCCTTTCATAGTCTGCTATTTTTTTCCTCTCAATAATGGAAATGAAACCTCTAAATTAAGTTTGACAACTTAATCTGACCGGGGACATTTATGGTAGAAAATAAAATACAGAAATTCCTTGGATATTTCATATGTTGGCGTCGTTTTTGGCTTGGTTAGCCATGTCTCCTAAGAAAATTGCTGATGTCTTTTCTTCAGTTCTACAGGTGTATCACTGTCTCAATTTCTTTTTTGCTGTTCTGTAGATACTACTCGGAGTAGACGGGAGACTGAAGCAGCTGGCAGGGATTACCACTTCATCTCCCGGCAGGCCTTTGAGAGTGACATCGCTGCAGGGAAGTTCATTGAATACGGGGAGTTTGAAAAGAACCTCTATGGTACCAGCATCGACTCTGTGCGGCAAGTCATCAACTCGGGCAAGATATGCCTTCTAAACCTGCATACCCAGGTGTGCCAGAGGTGTTGTCTGTCACCTTTTAACTGTAGAAGCTGATGTGAGACTCTATAGAGCTCTGGCTCTATAAAAGGAGTGTGTTTTCAAGGTCCATGTTCATGTTTATTCCAGGTTTTCTCTCAGTTGACTATTCAGTGTGTTACGAGTACAACCTTCTTGTTCCTTGTTTGCAAATATGTGTATCTTTATCTGCTACAGGTAATAGGGGCCTTAGTTTTTATTACCTTGAAGATGTGTTTGTCTCTCTGTCTTCCAATTACTCTGTGAACTCTGATGTTTTTGAAGACGGAGAGGAAATCATTTGTGATTATACTTGAAAGCGTGTTTTGGGAATGTTCATGCAGTTTCCAAATCCATTTCAAGATTAAAGTACATCATATCAATATTGAAAGGCTGTTTAGCTGTGACCTTCTGGTTATGAAGAGGAAAACTACAGAGCTCACCTTGGAAATTTAGTCAAACATGGGAAGAGGCAGAGCCCTGATACACAGCCCATTTTCTGATACGTAAGAGATGTGCGAGGTCTCTCAAAAGAAGCAAAAGAAGCCCTAAAACTCATCAGTGAAGTCTGGCAGTATTGAAGCTGTAATTAGTCATCAGTTAGTCATCACCAGTTGAGGCCATGTGATTCTTTACTAGAATAGCTTGTGAATATTGCGAATCATGTCATGAGAGGAAAATTCACAATTCTTAAAAAAATTCTCTAATTCTGTGGCCGTAAAAATCTGTTTCAGAGACAAGTTGTTTGTCCTGAGACACAGTGAGCCTTTTGGAAAAACCAAACTACAGTTTGGTTCTCCTTATTTCCTGTCTTTCAGTATAAGTATAACCTGACAAAACAAAATGCTGTGCATCTGATACCTTGTATTTTAATCTTCAAAACAGAAAAGGTTAAACTGCAGTTTTTCAAATAAACTGTAGTATTTAAAGCTTCTCTTCTCTGTTCCATTCCTTAGCCTTGTAAGGAGATTTAATTCACTGTAGGTGACTTCTTAGCTTTTGGATACCAAAAGATCTGTTCCTGCAGTATATCTATGAAGAATATTCTTCAACAAAAGTAAATATTTCAGTTCAATGAAGTTGCAAAATGTTGGGATATCAATTTCTTACGAAATGGTGGCTGAACCATTATCATGACCATGAGTGATGATGATAATGCTGTTACAGTTAATTATATTTGTGTTAATATATTGTACAATTGTCATGTTTGAAGAGTATATTATCAATTATAGCATGTGAATAATGCATCATTAAATGCCCTTTTCATGGGTACAACTGTTAAATATTTCATAAATCCTATTTCTGCAGTCATTGAAGACACTACGTAACTCTGACTTGAAGCCATACATTATATTTGTTGCACCACCTTCACAAGAGAGATTACGGGCTTTATTGGCCAAAGAAGGGAAAAACCCAAAGGTAAGGTGCCTTACTCTTCTGGAACCTGCTGGGTTAGGTACACAGATGGATGCACGTACTTTGTTTGGAACTGGGACATGGTAGTGGGACTGACAGTTCCCACTGCAGTGAGGCAGTGTGCCTGCGATCTGTGCTCCAGGTTAGTAGGCAGAACATGCTGAGGGAAGGGTCCACGATGCTTTTGCCTAATGGGATGCAAGAGGTATTAGACAAGAGGAATCACTGCTAAATCAGTAATCCTGCACGGTGTCTCTGCATTGGAAGTTTTCGTGAGTGACAGCTGTTGCCTTTGGCTGTTTGACATTTGTAGTGCTGCATTTTCAGAGGAATATTGGTTTGTTCTACACCATTCAGACATTCCCTCACACTATCTCTGCCATCTCCGGTCTTTTTCAGAAGGATAATGAGCTAAGCAACATCTCTTACTTTTCAGAAACACGATTTAAGAGCCTGAGTTAAGATCAGTGTTGTGCAGTGAACAGTTCTGGATCTTGTTTTCCTCAGCCTGGGGCAGTTATTTACTGTTTGCTGCTTTCAGCCAATCAGAGAGGGTTGTCTTGAATGCCCTTACCTTTCACATATGTATCGTGATTCAGTGTTACTGTAAACATTTCAACAGCCATATCAATACCATGAGAATTTGTCTAAAATAGTCGAGTGGTTGCCTTTCCCTGGGCTGTTACTGTGGGTGAGAGGCTTACAGGCCTACACTAACTCTGTTTTTGTTTGCAGCCAGAAGAGCTGAGAGAAATCATAGAGAAGACAAGGGAGATGGAACAGAACAATGGCCACTACTTTGACACAGCAATTGTGAATTCTGATCTTGATAAGGCATATCAAGAGTTACTTCGGTTAATAAACAAGCTTGACACAGAACCTCAGTGGGTGCCCTCCACCTGGCTACGATGAGAGCAGTTCCAAGGGACAAAGGGACTTGAGTCTTTCCAAGGAGGTTGTGTGTAGGCCTGCCCAGCTCTAGTATAAATGCATGGGAGCTCTAGACCTCAGTGGCTGCATCCTTCGCCAGTGACATTGGACATTGCGTATTACTGAAAAATACGCTCGTCAGCTTGTGAGCCATTTAACTGATCTAAAGATTGTCTAAGTTTTTTCTCTGTGGTCTAGAAGTGGAGACTGTGTCAGTACTAAATTCTGAGGTTTTAGATAGATTTTTCTAGCAGCTACTTTTTTAAATAAATCCACTTTTTTTAACCTAGAATCACCCTTACAACAAAGATTTTAAGTGTGTTTGTGTGTGTATATATATATAGTCCATGCTGTCACATAGTTATAAATATGAATGTTATTTAACACTTAACTTAATGACTTTGTGGGACATGATGCTAGTTCAGGAACATAATTCTGCAGATCATTGGGCAGAGAAATACACATGAAAAATGTTAATATTAATGAGAAAACTCTCCTGTTAAAAAAAATACATAGAATGAAGATGCTGCTCTGGTCTGGAGCTGCCCTTTGAGGCTTGAATTACTATTTTAATTCTCAAACATTCCACTTTCTAATAGCACTGTAATTGGAAAATGTGTATAATGTAAATATTTCAATCCTTGTGTCTTTGTAGTCAGACTTTTAAAATCCGATTTGACTGCACAGTAATTTTAGGTCCAATCAAAGATGACTATTATATTGGTCTTTTAGATGTGATATTTTTATGGTATTTTCTTTAATACACTGATTGACTGATCAGAGCTACTGTTTTCCACAGATCTCTAGAGATATTTAGAAAGGCAGAGGTTATATTTTTGTGGAAGTATATAGTTATAAGACATGCTGCTTGAAAGTCAACTGAAATTCTCATGTTTTATAACAGGATACTGACTAAAACAGACTGATGTGCTGAGCATTGGAAGACTGGGGGGTTTTAATCTCTGCAAATGGTTCACATTGTGGCTGTTGGACTAATGGACAACTAACTGGAATTAAAATAGCTGAATGTAGCTACTATGTTATGAGTTTGTAATTCACTAGCCAACATACGGTCTTGCATTTGCTCAGTATGGCAGTGAAAATGTGTAAAACACTGGTAACTGACTGAGAAGTCACAAGAAAGGGGAATATTTTTAATGGTTAAAACAAACAACTTGAAGCAAGGGAACAAAAGGTCTGTCTGGATCCGACTGCATTCTGTAGAGCAGATGGGAACATCTGCATCCTCAAATGATTCTGGCTGTGAAGTACCAAAGCTGTGCATCTGCAGGAGGGCTGTTGTTGCTCTTGCTGACTCAATAGGAGTATCTTGGCTGTTTTAGTTTCGGATAGCACAAGAACCTCAACTGTGAATATATCTTAATTTTAGCCATGGTGTTCCTTTGTTCCTACAGATAAAACACTGGAGTTATGTCAATGTGTAGTTCCCTCCTGTCTAATGTTGAAGGATGAAAAAGGAGTTAATGTTTTCCATTCCGTCTTGCACATATTCTTTCTTCAAATGTTAATGGAACAAATTCATACCCATAGTTAGAGAGCTCAAAGTATACAGCAGAGGGAAATTGTCAGATAACTATCCTAGGTACTGAAATAACTGTCAGGATGGAAGTATAGACTGCATTCTTGTCTTCTTAGAAAGCAAAATTATTTTCTGGTTTAATTAGAATTTAGGGTTGAAAAGCAATTTGTGGGGATAAGTAATGACCCTTCAGAAAGAAAAAAGTGCAAACCTGAATATCCTTAGTTCAAAATAGCGTTAGAAATACTAAACTACTGTTGGCCTGGATATTCAAAGGCTGGATATTCAAAATAAAGGCTTTTTGCCTCACATTGCAGGCATGTTCTGTTTCATCCATAGTTTATGACAACTACAGTGTTCAGGTGTATTGGAAATACTGTATCCATTCTCCCCTATTTTTTTTTTTTTAAAAGGTAATTGTAGATGGGTTAGGTTTATGGGCATTGACTGTTTCCTAGCTGGGCAAGAAGGTGGAAAGCTGTGAGGTGTTGAGTAAGGGTAAGTGAGCTCAGTTACACAGGTGCTGTCCACATCCTTGCCGTCACAATCAGCTCCAGGTGGTTGCTGAGCCCCCAGAGGTATTCAGTGCTTATAGGCAGCATCAGTTTCAGTAAATTATGCCATTAATGTTATTTCACCAGTGTTTGTTTTCCCCGTTTTTCTGAAATGATGTACTGAATGTTTTTATACAAATAAGCTTTTGAATGTAAGACATATTGCTTGAAGTTCAGCTTTACACTCATAATTCCCAAGGCACACAGTACTTGCTGACATCCATGCACAGAGGTGCTGACAGTTCATAACCAGTGTTAGCTGGGTCTCCTGCTGAAGGGAAGGGCTTGAGCAGCACTGAAATGTGTGTACCAGGAACTACCTGCGTAAGAAATTATTCTGTCATCTTTAATGAACAATGTGTGCTCGTTCCCTTGAAAGGAAAATACGCAGACTTCACTGGTGAAACTCTTTGACCTTATCACAGGCTTTGTAGTGAGCTGTATCAGACTGAAATGAAGGTATCTGCATTTTTACCAGTCCAGATTTGATTAAATGTTAGCTGCATTGCATAAAAGAATTTTTGAATGTAATTAAATGTGACTTTTAAAAATATTAGATGGGGCATTTCATGCCTTAAATAGTTACAGTAACTTTACTGAGACCTGTGGTTAGCCCCACATTGTACTTTTATACATGTATCTGCACTCTGTGTTTTGAGACATCATGAACTGCACACTAATGTAAAAATGTAAAATATTTCTAGCGTTAAAATAAATCACTGTACAATTTTACTTCTTGTAGATCTTGGGAGTTTTCTTTCTGCCACTGTGCTGAATGTGTGAAATATGCTGTGCTCCATCTGTGCTCCTCCTGACTGTATGTCCCCTGGGAGAGGTAACATGTTCACAGAACCACAATGTTGCTCTTTCAAGCTGACCTGTATCTTAAAACAAGAGTGTGGACTTCCTATTCAGCTGTGCTGTGTTCAGCTTCAAACAGGACGTGGCCTTGTGCTTCATACAATCCTAAAATTACTTTTTAAAGGGGTTAGTAGAAATTCATTTCCTTGCACTTCACCTGCATCTGCACTTAAGTGCTGGATCATGTTTCAAACAAGATGCTTGCCTTGAACAGGCTGGGAGTACTAAAAACAGCATCCCAGTGTTAGTTTTCTGGGGCCTTCAGTTCTCTGGTTGCAAACCAATGTCCTCAAGAACAAAGAACACCAATTGTGTGTAAGAAATGACTGGCTGCGGCACTTAGTGCTGTGCACCAGCTGCAAAGTGGTGATCAGCCAAAGGTTGGACTCGATGATCTTAGAGGTCTTGCTCAACCTAAATGATTCTGTAAGTCTGTCTCTAGGAAAAAAGCCCTTCAAACTGAGCAGAGGTTTTATTTCGAAATCAACACAACAAGCTTCTAAGACCACTGTCTTCTAGCAAGTTGAGCCAGACAGCAGGTATTTTAAATTTACACATTTAAAATTTACACTTGTTTCTAGCACAGACAGTACACAAGTTGGCAGAACCTTTACGTAAAACTGTAGATGTTTGAGGCCAATGGTAGCAATCGTGCAACAAAAATAAATCACAGAAGATTGTGGATTTCATCAACAGGTTAGAAAGCTAGAGTTGCCTTTACTAGCATTTGACTTAAGCTGTGCAAATACTGGCTTTAAGCAACTTGAACATTAATACGTAGTTCAGCAGTGAAGTACCTTACAAGCATCTCCCTCCCTAAGTGGTATGAGGAAGGGCAGAATTTAAGAGGCATCTGATTCGGCAGATCCAGAGCCGTCCTGCAAAGATATAATCAACAGTCATTTCTACTAAGTGAAGAAACAGGCTGAACATGCAACAGAAGGCTTTCCTGATAGTAAAGCATCTGACACATTTCTCCTTTTCTTCCTGTGCTGTAGTCAAGTTCCCAGATTTCTAATCTCCCAGGAAAAAATCCACAATCCATTCAACTCAAGACTTGGACACGAAATGAGAAGCCACATAAGTATCTTGTAGGCAACATGTCTTGAATTATATTGCAACTGGACATTCTGCATTCTGGGCCCCTGCTCCATACACAAGTATGCAGGGCTAGTTACTCAAAGAGAAGATCTTCATCCTTCTCTTCTGCTAGGAGATTGGCTGGCTCCGTCTCCCCACCAGCAGCTCTCCGCAGCTCCCGTTCTTGATCAGACTTTTCTTTCAATACTTTTTTCTTTTCTTGGATCTTCTTTAGCCTGTGAAGAGAAATGCAACTTCTCTGTGAAACAAGTGTTTTCATAAAACAGGCTGGCAGCAAAGATGCCACACAATTTTGATATGATAAGGCTGTCTGGAAAAGTTTCATGGGAAACAAAAATTCTGTGACAAATGGCAGATTTGGTAAAATGGCAAAAATAAAAGGCTCTTATTGCTAGCTGCTGTAATTGGAAGAACTTCATCCAAACTATAAATTACATTCTTGACCCTAAACACCACATTATACTACTCTGCCTGTTTTTAATGAAGTTAATTCCTCTTTCCTTCATTTCAGGTTTGACATTTTTGCTTCAGGTACCCAAAACGCTGATCTCTAAGCAGAGGTGTCCTAAAGGCAGAACTCGTCGGTGTACTGTATCACATCATTCCCTCTGGAAGAATGATGCCAGGTATGTACAACTTAGTGGTAAGGATTCATGTACAGCTTTCAGACAAATAATTGCAGATGTCCAAGTGCCAGCTCTGGAAACTTAACATGCAGTAAGAATGAAGTCATGTTTAACAATGTTTGCTGCCAGATCTGGTGAATAGTTCTCCTACATCCCTTCTGAGGTCTCTTTCAGGAAGACCAGTCTAGTCTTCAGATATTTACCTGTAGAATTCCTCTCGTTCTCGTTCATCCAGTTCTGTGATGATGTAAGAAAGAGTACGCTCGATCCTGGGAATAATCACTAAAAACAGAAATAAGGAAGTTGTTGGACTGCTGCTGCATTAGCCAGAAGTTATATAATGCAGTGCACAGACACTGTTTGAAGTCAATCTAGTTATTCTTTGGCTGAAGGATAAAAAATACACTTCAAAGAAAAATACCAGGGTATTGATATAAGGACTGTTCCATCCAAAAACAACAGTCAACAGCTCCCCATTGTTATTTAAAGTTTCTTATGCTAGCTGTTGGAAAATGTTAACACTTAATAACATATATTGTTTGCTTCTAGTCAACAGACCTGACCAGTTAAGTCAAAGTCGCTAACACGGACTCCAGACTCTGTTTGTAAGACTTCTACCCTATAGGTCCTCAACATAATTTCCTGATTACTTTCTCATGTTTTCATAGTCCTTTAGCTCTGTGTACTCCAGTCCACCTGGCTTTTAATTTTTTTCCTTTCCTTCAATATACTCTATTGTAATGTTTTTTAGAAAGAGTTCTTGAACTGGTTAGAAATTCTACTAAAAAGCAAGAGGCCAAAAGAGTGGCTACCATGACCCTGCCCCTCATCTCGCATGGAGGCAGAAAAATGTTATGCATCCCAAATGGAAAAATACTCACCATGTTCAATGGCATTCACACGTCTGTTTGTTATTTTAATGGCTTCATCCAAAGTAATGAAGGATGTCTGATGGAATGGGATTAAATAATTAATACATGACAAATTCAGCATTTTCATCAATTCTATACACAAAACCAAATAGCTCTTGAAAGCCAAGTCTGTAATGCAGCTTTACTGACTGTGTCCCTGACAGAAGCAGAGCTTTTCCTACCAATGTCACTAGCACACTGAACACTGCACATGAGCAGTTACAAATACTAACCCTCCAAAGGAAGTTTCTTCTTAGCACTAAGGAATAAAGACTTCTTTGAAGTGCTCATATCAGTGTTCCATGGCTGGAAAAGGTTTGCAACTTGGTACAGCACTGGGACTGGATTAAGCTACAATTAGTGAGATGTTCCTTTCAGAAAAGTGACAAACCAAGGATGCCCTTCTTTTTCTCTTCCCACCAACCTGTAAGGAGGCCAGTTCCACAAGCAGCTCCACAGCTTTGGCATAGTTCCTCTTCAGCTTAGCCAGCTGTTCTCCACCTCTGGCCAAGCCAGTCAGCTCATAGCCTGAAAAACAATTAATTTTGGTACTATTGGTACTACATAGTGGGTTTTTGCTAGGTAGAAATGAATACTTTACAGCAATACAAACAGCTCAGCAAGTGAGAAGCTAAAGCCTTTGCCCATTAACAAATTGTCTTTATAGTGGTTTATGTTACTACAGATCCTTGTTGTGCATGTCCACAGTAAGATTTAGCAGTCTCAAAATCTAGTAATTCAAGACATTTTCTCATCTGAAAAACTCACTAATTTAGAAAAGAAAAATCCAGTATAGTCTCTGATAATCCCTCTATGTCACAGGAACAGGGCAAAGCATCAGAGGAAGTCAGTACACCCATGCCCATGATGTAAACTGACTAACCATCAAGATTTTTGTATTAGCATGGAACAGCTGTAAGTACATGCAAGACAGAAAACACTTGGTGATACTCACTGTCCCCTCCTTCCTGGTAATGCTCAAAAACTGGCAAGGTTACACCTGACAAGAGTGAACAAAAATGTGTGTAAGAGACACAAAGGGCTACAGATTTGTTAAGTACAACTCACTTTTACCCCCATTTGCTTCTACGTATTTAAAGTCAGAAGGTTATTTTTCAGTCTTCCTGTATAGCTCATAAAGATTGTCATGCTGGTGTTGACACAGAACACAGAACTTCAAAACTGTGTTGAGATCACAGAGGTCTAGACCCATGAACAATTCAGGGAAGCATTCCAATTTATTCAGTGTTCAGTTTTATTACGTTTCTGTTTGGGAATGTATTCACTTTGCTTAAGGAATATTTTAAGCATTGAATCACCTTATTGTTTTCTTCATAGAAAACTATTGATATTTAATTGCCTGAGATTAATTTTGGTACTTAATTTTTTGATGCATTTTTCAGTAAGGTTCTATAGAATTTATACTTTGTCCAAAGATCTAAAATTTGGACTCCAGTTTACACACGTTCATTTTATTTCATAAGAGATAAATGACTAAGTAGTATAAGAATCATACGCTGTATGTTAAAAAAAAATCCCAAGCAATTATAAATGTTCCTACTGTTAGATAGATAGGAGAAAGAAAGAAGAAGAGACCGTGTTTGGATACATTCCGGCATATTTTCAAGTCTCCTTCCACAATTGCTTTATGAGTTGAAATAGTCATGGCCTGGAAAACTCACCTGCTACATTGTCTTTTTTAGCTCTGATCTTGACTTGTGCTTTGTTCACATTTTGGATCACAGTGGTACTGTAGGGAAGAAAACATACATTTGAATCAGGAAAGCTGCAGTGGTTCATTAAGTCATTGTTATGTACAGGATGAAGCAGCCAGATAGCTGGAAAGATCTGGAAATTGTCAACTCAGTTCACCTTTGAAGCTAACACAGAAGCTTTGAAAGAAATAGGTTTCCAGGACTGTTTGGAAACGTAAAAGACACAGAAGCTCAGAAATGTAACTTTAAAAATGTCTTAGACCAAGCATACAAAGCACAGGTAAAACTAGCCAGGTAGCTGGCAAATTATTGTAGTAACATCAAGAATAATCAACCTTTCTCCCAGTAAAAGTGAAGAAATTTCAAGGCTTTCATGCAGACCAAGGCCGTAACATTTTGTTCATTTTCGTTTGTATGTATTTGTTCTTTCAGAAGGAAAGTGAGTTTGTTTACCCACTAACTAGCACATTAATAAACTTGAGCTTGAACAACAATCCATCTTGAAAAATTCTAAAGTATCTAAAGATCTTCCAAGAACAGGTCACCGTAGCTTCTGCTCTTCTGCTGAAGTCCAGTTTACTTTGCAGGGTGGAATCTGGCCACTGTTTATACCTAAACACTGTGACTAGTTAGGACAGGAAACAGAACTGCACTATATCCAAATGAAAGGGCAAAAAGCGTTTTTCCAACAGCACACAGATTACTGATGTGTCTGATCACTCAGTGCCTCCCCAGTAGTTGGTAGTACCATCAGCTGAATCATTAACACTTCCCCAGCTTTATTCCACAAGGTCTATGCACACTTGAATGAATTACAAAAACACCCTAGACAGAACTAGAATATATTAAAACACAATTAAAATATCCTACTGGAGGAAAAAGATTCGCCTCCGGCAGACAGACCTTACCAGCTCTAGTGAGACAAGAGGCCAGGGAGAGAGAGGAGCTTAGAACAACTGGTAAAATCACTGTGTGACACACTGGGAGAAAAGAACAGACACCACACATGTCCCTCAAACTCACAAGCAAGGCAAAATTTACAAATAGTCCAATATTCTGCTATATATTTTCACTTACCTGCATTTTTGATTCCAAGCTGCAAAAATCGATACCTTCTTAAATTAGGCACTTGTGAGGAAATTCTGTTAGTCTTTTTTATTTGTTAACTTCCAATGCAGTTTGGTTTTGTCATGCAAATTATCTCTCTCCTGCAGTGATGTGTCCCACCTTTACCTCAGGTCATCCTGTCCTTCCTTGTCCACTGTCTTATTTTTTTCTCTTTATTATCTGTTGATCACTCTTTCCCAGGGTTAGGACATCTACAAGCTCAGCAATCCTCACCTGAAATCCCCTGCTGTAAATTTTGCCTCAGCAAGTGAAAAGGCAGCTTCTCTCATCACCTCTCCCATCAGCATCTTAGTCTGTTTAAAAAAATGTAAAAAAATAAATAGGCAGCAAATACAAGGCACATTGTTACTCCTTTCCCAGGATAAATAACAGCATAAAGAGAAGAAAACTGAAAGGAATTAAAGAGAGTGAGAGAGTCCTGTATGTGTAGCTTTCTCTCAAACTGCAAATTGCAATTCCCAGGCGACTGGGAAAAAAACAACTCACAAAACCAGCAGACTCACCTTTCTTAAGAATCATGATATTCTATCACATGGGGCTTAAATCACAAACATAAAGCGGCTCAGTAGGAAAACACGCTTCCTTCGTATTGCAAGGAATACCATGAGACAGCTGAAGCTGCTTTTCAACATGCAGATGTATGCAGCTTTGTCAAGATCCACGAGGATCTTCAGATTTGTAGGCCTTGTAGGTAAAAAAACCATGCTATTGAGAAAGAACAGCCTTTGTGTGGCAGACAACCTACAGGAAACCATGATGCAGAGTGCCAAGCGCTTGTTTACACCATGGCAACAATGCACTGCTGCTAAGCGTGGGTATTGCAGGAGGTGCAACCAAAACAGCGAAACTAAAACCCATCTGGCATGGTGGCATGGTGGGGCAGAACAAGGCGCATCAGGCTCTACTGTGTATCCTAGATTTATCATCCATGTTGCAAAGGAAGAAGCAGGACTCTGTATTTCCCCATAAAGGAACAAGTTCTATCTGGGCAAAACTTCTGCTTGCTAGTGTAGCTACCCATGGAGGAAACATTGTAGATCTGCAGTAACCTCCCAAGCTGGATAGAGCAACAAAAATGGGGCTACAGAACACGTTTAAACCACTCCTAAATTATCCGGCAGCATCAGAGCAAAGTCCCTGTAATGTAGAAGAGATGATGGGGAACTTGGGACACAAAACAAAGCAGAAGCTAAGACTGTCTGGAAAGAAGTGAAGAATATTAACTCTTCCAAAAGTTCTATAACACTGCAGCCAGAAAAACATAATTCTGCTCATCTGTCCTCAGTAGTCTCACAAAAAACAGGTTATCCACAGAGTTGTCCTATGTTCCAGCCTACCTAATGAAGCTAGCAGAACAGGAAAATGCACAACTGACAGAACAGACAAGTTTCAAATAAACTAAGTCAAACAAAAGAAAATTCTACTTTACCTACCTCAATAATTTTCTTTAGGATCTGCCTGAATCGAAGTGTCAAAGCATCAGATTTTTTTTTCAAGAGGTTACGACCTGTTTGGGCTCCTTTTAAACGAGCCTTCATGATGGTCTGAGCCCTGTTAAACAGAGGAATAAATAATAATGTCCTGCATCATCTGAAGGGATTAGGAAAAAAATTATGCAAAGTTTTCTGACACTGATGTGACTGAAATTATGAAGAAACTGAGAAACATCATTGCAGTAGAACAGGATGGCCACTTCAGGACAGAATTTTATATTCCTGTTTAAAATCAAGGGCATTTATTATATTTGTCTCCATTATCAATAAGAATTACAAGGCTACCATTATCTGCAAAGTCAAAGATCATGGAAAATTGACTCAACATTTTTCAGCACTTCCAGAACAGCAAGTAAGAGTTTTCATTTTTCCTGCTGACTTACAAGAAATCAAACCACCCCAAAGGCCCACTTTCGTGTCACTTAGTGTGACACTGGTATTGCATTTAAGCTCTTTCACTGCCAAGTCACTTTCTAAAAATGAGACAACGCAGCAAATTCTTCATGTGACCATAACTGTTGATGCTGTGTTCTGATTTTGCAGAGCAAGAAGATACAGCAGTTGTACATTCTGGTTTGAATAAAGTCAGAAAGTGCAATTCCTTATCTTCATATGCTGCATATGAGATTGACAAGCTATTTCAGACAACCAAAAGCAGCAACAATGGAAGAGGTGTATTTTCCTTTACTACAGGAAAGGTTAATACTTAAACACTTAAAGGTTTCTTGTATGAAATTACGGACTGAGGAAGGATCCAAACCTTGCTTCACTCTCTGCTGTAGAGTATATTTTAAAGTGTTTTAAGTTAACTAGAATCACAGAAGCTATACTACAGAAAGGACAAGCTGTGTTAACTTAAGCTCCCACCCTGTACATGCAGCCACTGTGCTCAAAGGACAACACTCAAGTCCTTCCACACTTCCCCTCTGACCTTGGAAAAAGTAAGTGCCATTAAGATTCTATCTGCACAGTGGAATCCATTACTGTCCACATCCACTGGCATGTGACAAGAATCGCTCCATTAACATCTACCAAATGCTTTAAAGTGAAACCCACAAATACGTTATGAATGTCTGTAATTAAAAAGGAAGAAATCAGAGTAAAAAGACAACTTTACTTTCCCAGTAAGTAGGTGTCTTGGCACCGCCTTGAACTAACTGGTTTGCTCTGTTCCCCACCTGCCAGAGACTGGCTGCCCTTCTAGTTCTATCAAGATTTCACAGGCTCTGAGAGGGCACTAAACAAAGCCTTGTTTACTCTCAAGGAGACTGAGCAGTTTCTGGAGTGGATGATATCCAGCACAGGAGAACCTCACACCATCAAGTCGCTTCATAAAGATTAAAGAAACTCAAACCAAAAAATAAAGCAAACCCTGTGACATTCTCTTCTGTCAGTTAACAAAATCAGTTGTTGCAGACACAGGCCATCTTTATTTTACCGTTCTAACTTGAATTCCTTAGGAAACCAGCCACGTTATTGGTCTATTAAAACAATGCTTGTAAATATTAAGCCACCCACCTGCCACAGTGACATGTCAGCCCACAAACCCAGATACTCTGAAAAGTGACTGAAGTGCCCTCCTTTGGACATGTAAACTGAATTAAAAGAGCAGGAATGAGACCAGATGATTCAGTGTATGCAATGATGTGTATGCAGTAGCTTATTTCTGAACTAAGTTTCAAAACAGAACCTCTACTGTGTAATGAACACATTAACCTTTCAGTGCAGACTGTTACTTCATGTGTCCTGGGTTCACACATGGAGAAATAATTATTATTTTACATCTGAGGTTTTCTGTCCTGCAAGGCATGTTATTATAAAGACACCATGCAGGCATCAGCTCACTTTGAGGCAAGATCTGAAACAGCCTTTCACCTTAAAGCAAAGGTTTTTCTGTCCTGGAAGGTTCTGAAGAGAAACTGAACAGCGTTATTAAAGCACCAGTTTTATTCAATGGTTCGTGCACGTTCCAACGCTGGCAGCTTGGTAAGCCTTGTCAGGAGACATCTGACTCGATGACAAACCCGTAGTTTGCTGTCAGGGTCTGGAAAATTACCTGACTGTCCCCTCAACTTGGAGCGTTTTACTTCCTCCTCCTTTTGTCGCACCTCAGGGCCAGCCCCTGGCACAGCACCGCTGCCGATCGCACAGCTGAGGGCGGGTGCGGCTCGGTGTGAGCGTTTCCCCTCATCCAGACATTTTACAAAACGTCCTGTTTTCGGTGAGGTTTGAGTAACTGCGCGACTCCGGACACACCCCGGGGCTGGGCCGGGCCCCAGGGGGCTCACGGGGCTCATGAGGAGCGGGAGGAGCCGAGGGAAGAGCGAGCGGGGGACACAGCGGGGGCGGGGGGCCGGGGGTGCCCCGAGAGACCCGAGGGGGGGAGGAGACC
>WEKX01023897.1:0-29044 GCA_013390025.1 Pitta sordida | reverse complement strand
GGCTGGGCAGGGGCGCTCCCGGCCTGGGCCGGTGCCGGGAATGCTCCGGGGAGGGCGGCGGTGAGAAGCGTGTGAGCGCCGTGTGTGCGGAGCGGCTGCGGCACATCCCCGAGCGCCCCCGGCGCTGGGCACAGCTGCTCGGAGAGCGAACTGTGGGGGGATCGTGTGTGTAACCTCAGAGTGCCATCTTCGAATTGCAGAAAGCTATACGGAACCCTCAGAAGAGTGTCATCCTTTGCTAATCTGTTAAGAATGAAAATAGGGGCGGACAGTGCTCTGAACTGTGTGGCTGCACATTTGGTATTACCGGCCCACGCTGGTTTTAAATTTCTGGTCTGAGGATCAGGACTGGAACTTCAGAACGGGACCTGTAACAAACCTTCTGAAGGAGTGATGCGTTTAACTTGGCATCTTAGACTCCGTGAGAAACTTCAAGGCAAAGACAAAATAAATTGAATTAACCTGGTTAGAAGGGGTTATCATCAGAAAAGTGAAGCAGTTTAAGCATTCCTTCTTACCACTGCTTGGTTATGAAGTGTTATTTCTTCACTTTTTTCTTTTTTGATGTATAGTGAAGGAATCATGGGGTTTTGGTGTGGTTTGGGGTTGTTTCTTTTCCCTCCTGATTACCAGTCTGTTGGGGGGGATTCTTTTTTAGTACTTCCTTCAGGCCAGACTAGTTCTGTTCTGATTAATGTCTTTGCTTTCTTTGCTGACAGTTGACCTCTGGAGCAGGTTTTACAGGGTTACATTCCAAACATCTTTGTATTGAGTTTAGAAAGTCATCCTCTGGAGTCTGCTGCTCCTCAGTACTACAAAAAATTCCCTCTGCCTCTTATTTTCTTAGCCTGTCTTGTTGTGTGCACACAAAAACCTTCACGAGCACTGCAGGCTCCTTCTCTCCCATGTCCTCCTGCCAGGTGAAAATGCTACACAACCTCGTGAATTTAGATGGGTGCGAGGTATTCGGTGCCACCTTTCCAACACCTGCGGCCTCCCCAGTGTTCTGTGTATAGGTAGTACAGACAGCTCAAGTGGATAACGAGGGCTGGGTAGCAAGCTTTTTCTACTTTAGTGCAAACACTTAGCATCCTACCAAATGGTTGTGGTAATACTAGTTAATGTGTCATTTCTATTCAAACCTAAGTACAAGCCTTACCCTAATTTGCAATTTTTTGTGTCAGTGTTGCTCTCTATCCCTCTCAGTCCTTGTTGATTTATTGCCATGTTTGCAGGAGAAGGATGTGATGTGATGTAAGATAAAATCTTTGGTTTTTCTGCTGGAATTCCAGGATGCCAGGACTAAGCTGTAGGTTCTATCAACATAAATTTCCGGAGGTGGAAGATGTAGTGATGGTCAATGTTCGGTCCATCGCTGAAATGGGAGCCTATGTCAGCCTGCTGGAATACAACAACATTGAAGGCATGATCCTGCTCAGCGAGCTGTCGAGGAGACGGATTCGTTCCATTAACAAACTCATCCGCATTGGAAGGAATGAATGTGTCGTGGTCATCAGAGTTGACAAAGAGAAAGGTACTTGGGGGTGTTGTGGGCCATATCAAGATTGAATTCATAGAGAGAAACACAGATAACTGAGTGGTTTAGGTATGTGGGGGTTGCCAGGGCTACCTTCTTTAGGGCCCTTAAACAAAATGGGTCATTCTTCTGTTCTTCTGTGTTTGGGAATTGGGTTAGTGAAAACAAATCCCATCAGTAAAGATTTGCTTAAGCGGGTCCTCACCAGCTACAGAGAAAGTGGAATTTTCTTCTTATTATCTTCTAGGTCTTAACTGAAGGGGAGGATCATTTGCTGTAGAGATAAAAATCTGGAGACTCAACATTTAGAGATCACAGTCTGTCCTGTTCTTTAACAAGTCTCAAACTTTATTAATAAAACATATGAGACGTGTGTAATTAGTGTGCCAAGTGACCTCTGTGGGGTGCAAGTTGAGATTGTACGGGCAACTCTTCCTCTTTTAAACATTTGAGTCTTTGAAGGCTTTTAAAATTTATTTTTTATTTAGAACATGTTGGATTTTGATTGTACTGTTCCTGCAATCTCTAAAATCTATAGGTATGAAGAACTAATAAATGCTGAGCACATCTCTAGAAATATTACTGTTGATGTGATGTTTCTCGAGTAATAAGCTCTCCTAGAATACTTCTGAAACTGCAGTTAACTCTGAGGTTAAGTAATGAATGACAGGTTAAGGAAAAGCAGAGATGAAAGAGAGAAAACTTACTTCAGACAGATCTGAAGTGAAATAAGTTTCCCAGCATCTCAATGAAATAATACTTTCTCAAATTAATTTTGTTCTCATACTAACAGAGAAACACATGTAGAATTCACCTTCTCTTTTCTTTTCTTGAATCTATTGGTCTTTTCTTGACTCTATTGGGGAACCTATAGTTTGTGAGAAATAGGTGGAGGCCCTTTCAAATTTAGAAGAGATGGTTCAAAAGAATTTTTTTCATGGGCATTATTCCCAAAAGGGTATCCCAGAAGTTCAGAGGCAGAATTTTAGGCCAAGCCTGTTTTATTAGGGAACTGTTCAGTTCTAAACTAATGGATTGGCAACCCTGAATGAGATTGCATTGAGCACCACAACATGCATTGAACTCACTTTTTTGTAGGCTGCTATGTTTGGGGTTTTTTTTTCTCTGTGTACAGCAACATCCAAATGGATCACAGATTGCTGAGATACTATGAAAATTTCTTCAAAGGTTGCAAAGAAAATATTAAGGCAGTAATTTAAAAGAACTGCAGAGTGTTTGCTGCTGTAAGTATTTACAGTTGAAAGAATAATTTTACATCCTAATTTGTATCACAGTTAGTTCAAATCTTTAAGGTTTGGTCTTGTTACTTTCTGTAGCAACATATAGGGATAGTGTAGGCAAGGGTCAAATCCTAAACCAGAGTATTTGTTCTTTAGGAGTTTCTCTTGAAGCAGTCAGACTTAGTTTGCACAATGGCTGACACTTTGGAAATCATCTTCCCCAATAGGTTATATTGACTTGTCAAAAAGAAGAGTTTCTCCAGAGGAGGCAATCAAATGCGAAGATAAATTCACAAAATCAAAGACTGTAAGTTGCCTTTCTGTATTCAGGCACTATGTATTTCCAGCTTCTTTCCTGAACAACCAAAATGCACCGACATAATATGAAAATAGAGTATTGTTCTCGTATACTAGGCATACTCTGATTCTCATTTACCCATGCAGGGATTTGAGTCCACAGATTCTCTGATAAGCTTGTTCTTAATGAATAGATCAAGATGTCATTTGAAAATTTATGATGTGAAGGGATGTATTTAAAAGATCAGAAACCCAAAGGTATGTGCTGGTTTGCACACTGGGCAACTTTTTATTGAGAAAGCATGCGCATAGTTTCAGGTCCCATCCTTACTGCTGCGTGGTCTTAACGCTTCTGAGTAGGAATTTTTGTCTGCTTTCAGTATTTATCCTGGTTTCTGTAACACTCCTGTGTTCCAGGTTTACAGCATCCTTCGCCATGTTGCCGAAGTCCTGGAGTACACTAAGGATGAGCAGCTTGAGAGTCTGTTCCAGAGAACTGCCTGGGTATTTGATGACAAGTACAAAAGGCCGGGATATGGCGCTTACGATGCATTCAAACACGCGGTCTCGTAAGGGCATCTTCTATACTTCTGGGGGCTTATTGCAAATTGCAGAGAAGTATTTCCTGAAACAGATCCATCATCATGTTCTTTTGGGTTTCTTTCCTAGAGTCAGTTTTGAGAATATACTGGTCAAGTCAACCTAGTAAATTTTAACATCAGTAGTCCAGTTGCTTATTGTAGGTTTCTCTGTCTTACTGATTTTTTACAAGTTCCTGATACTCTTGAGGGGGAAGGCTCAGAGGTGACTTGTTTTTATCCATCTTTGAGTCTGCCACTCTCTGTATGTCAGGGTTTTAAAAGCAGTAATTGAATTCGATATGGAGAAATACAAAGGCATTGGTGAATAGTGTTTTGAGTGTACAAGAAACATGATTACAAACACTGGAGAGATTTTTATTGCTACAGATAAGCTTGTGATATTTCTAACAGAGAAGAAAGCAGGTTTGTCCATTAGAATGTGCCTATTTCTAGTCCCAAGCAGATTTTATCAGAAATATCTAGCTCTGTGTCTGAAAGTATTTCTACTCATGGCTGATTATCACTCTTCCACTGCACAGGCAGCTTATTTCTTTTTTGAATGCAACAAGCTGGCTTGTTACTTTTCTACACTTCCAAACTTGAAGAATGGGGTCATGAACTTAGAAATGGAATGATGAACAGAAAAAGATGGAAATAATGATGCTAAAGAATTATGCACTGAGATAGATTGCTTTCATATTTTTAATAGACTCTGAAACTGTGATTTGCTTCCAGAGTTAAAGTATTTGTTTTCTGTCTAAAGAATCTATTGTGAAACTTCGATCCAACACTGGATTTCCCAAGAAGCATTTTCAATATTATGTACTTTTATACTGGATAAACCTGGGAGTGATGAATTGTGGTTGAACACTAGATGGCAGTAATAAAACTTAGAAATTTTGTTGACTTTAGGAAGGAGAAGGGCACTGGTAGTATTTTTAATTAGTTTAAAGCCATCTCTGTCTTTTGAGCAAAGAGATAGCTTTTGTCTTTGTTTAGAATGAATGTGTTTTGTTTCATATTAATGATTTTTTCCTGATGATAGCAAATTTACTGGTAAAGAAGAAATCTGGATACATTGCTGTAAAAAGAATTCCAGATAACTCTTACCTGATAAATGCTTCATTAAACACCTGTATAACAGAAGAAAAAAAGCCCGTCTATAGTTACGCTGGCTGTTTTAGCTTTGCTTGTACACAGGAAAATTCCTGAGCACAAGCCTTGTATTGCTCATTTGCTGTTCAGTTCGAAGCACAAACTTAGGAAGCTGTCTGTTCTCAAAACATCTTTTGATGAGTAATGCTTTTAAGATTTCTGACAATGGATTGCAACACAAAAAATCCACTTTAGTACCGTGGTGAGTGTCCCTGCCTCATGCGGGAGACCAGGAGTTTGATTCCTGCCAGGGAGGCAGTGGTGCCGTTTAAGAGTTGGACTCGATGATCCTTGTCGGTCCCTTCCAACTGAGAATGTTCTGTCATGTTGTGCTCCTACTAAACCTGTAACAGTGGAACAGGAAAATGTGGATATTGCTGCCTTCTTGCTGAAGTGCTGCAGGAGGTTTAGGTTCCTTCTAAGTCCCTTTGTTTGGACTGAGGATTAGTGTTTTGGGGGTTTCACACAGCATAATACCTGTGGCAAAAATTGGAAAGTGTATTTACTTTCTCATCAGTAAAAACAGTGAGGACCTATTTGTTGAAAGCCTACCAAATGCTCATAAAAGTGATTTGAAGATTTAACAGCGTTAGTTTTTAAATAAAGCAGAATTTTTATGTCCCATAAATCACTTCTTACTATATAGGTTCATGTTTTGCTATGTAAAACCTGTTCATTTGCTTGTTTGGCCCTTCTACCATCTCTGTTCAGTATACAAAATCGTGGAAGATGATATTTCATTAGCAGCAGTGACCAGTCTCCAGTA
Organism: Pitta sordida; assembly: GCA_013390025.1. Taxonomy (NCBI): domain Eukaryota; kingdom Metazoa; phylum Chordata; class Aves; order Passeriformes; family Pittidae; genus Pitta; species Pitta sordida. Next base: position 23,467 of record WEKX01023897.1, on the reverse strand, counting down.
CCGCTTCTGGTTTTGGGGCCATTTTGTTTCATGTTTGCCTGCTGGTAGCATTGTAGGTGATGGGATGTTTTTTTGCAGAAAACTGCAACTCTTGTCTCTGTAGAACAGAAACAGTTTTTGCGAGGAGTTCTTTGGTTATGCTCTCTTTTTCACATAATTTGGGATAAGTTTAATACAACAATAGAAAATTGACACCAATTCTTCAAACAAGAGCTGCTAACTTATATTGGTAAAGCAACCAGAGGAGCTTGCTTCTGTGATCTCCGAATTTTAAACTACATATTAGCTTGCAATTTATCATTCTTCGGCCAAGAGTGTAACTAGCAGATAAATATTTGTCTATGATCCAGTTACTGTTAAAAAGGAGTACAGAATAACATGGAATAACTATAGGTTACCTTGCAGAATGACAAAAACCTAGTGTTTCAATGGGCTCTTCAGAAACTTGTCTTTTTCTTTGCCTAGTAGATATCTAGGATTATTTGTAAGATACAGAAGCAGTACTAGAAGCAAATGTTGTGTCATATTCAACTTCAGTCTAACTTCTGTAAGATTGCTTTGCTTGGCACAGAGACCCCGCAATCCTGGATAGCCTGGATCTGACAGAAGAAGAGAGGCGTGTATTGATTGACAATATTAACAGACGTCTGACACCACAAGCAGTGAAAATCCGAGCTGGTGAGTCCTACCTAGGGACTTGCTGACACTGTCTTGACTCAAGTGTCAATATGTGCTGTCTTGTTGTAAACTAGAAACTCAGTAATCATAATGCTGATATTTGAGTGGAATTAAGACACCTTAATCGAGGATGGGTTTCACAATGTCTATTGTGGATTCCATCCCAAATCTTCATATCTCCATGTGACAATACATAATTATTCCTGTTGACTTTATTGGATGAGAAGTGAGTGGATGTGGGTGTATAACTTTGTATCTTGGCTTTTCAAAGCACAGTGTAAAATGCTGTATGTCTAAAGAATTTATGAAGGCTTTTACCTCAACTTACGAGTCGAGCAAGTGTAATACCTTCCTCAGATTTGGGAGCTGCTTTGGGCTCTCATCATGGATAAACATTGGTTGCTGAAAGGATTTAAAGTTAAACATTTTTCAAGATTTTACAGCTTTTGGTTACCCTGAAGTTTTTTAATTTATATTTCTCTGTCCTAGATATTGAGGTGGCCTGTTATGGTTATGAAGGCATAGATGCAGTAAAAGAAGCTTTGAGAGCAGGCTTAAACTGTTCCACAGAGAACATGCCCATCAAAGTAAGTGTCAGTCTTAATGGAATCAAAAGCCAAGTTTTCTGCTGCCCTCAGGTACCAGCAGCACTTGTCACAGTGGGGCTGGGAAGCCATGTGCCTGCTTTCCAGTTCTTCTCTGGCAGGTCTGTCACACACTTCGCGTCAGCTGGGTGCTGACAGTTGTTCCTAGGACTCTCCAGTGGCTTTCAAAGTTCAGGAAGCTGTATTTATTGTGTCCAATTTATTAAAGTCTAGTATTTGAATACTACATACCTACTGTTCCTTTATGCAGCCTTAAGTAGAGAACAATAAATTTTATTTTCAGGTAGAAGATTGTGTAAGAAAGGGAAAGTTTGCTCCATTTATGTTTAACTGTTGGCAGAATGGCTACTGCAGCCAGGCCTAGTTGTTCTTCCCCAACGATTTTAGGATTTTAAGTATATTACTTACTGAGTGTGTTTAAACAAACTTGAAAGTACTCCCTTCTTTGAAAGTTATTTTTACCATAGTTTCTTGTAATAAAATAAGAAGTTTACTTACTCAGTTATCACAAGAAAAAGTACAGGTTGTAACACTTTTAATTGTTTGGTCTAAATAGACATATCTTTGGCTTTGGTACTGAGTTTGCTTTTATTCTCCTAACCCCTACAATGTGATAGATTAATCTGATAGCCCCTCCTCGTTATGTGATGACTACTACAACACTGGAGAGAACTGAAGGGCTCTCTGTTCTGAATCAAGCCATGGCTGTAATTAAAGAGAAAATTGAGGAGAAGAGAGGAGTCTTTAATGTGCAGATGGAGGTAAGAACAAATTACATCTTAAAACACAATTCTTTTTCCTTGCAATATTTCTGAAGTAGAGGAAGAGCAATAGTGCTACAAGACATTTTAGCAAAAAGGTATTGGAAAAAACCAAAATAAGCCTGAACTTCTGTGTTCCTTAAATGAACAATTGACAAAAAAATTATAATTTTCCTGGGTTTTATTGTGTGATTTCAGGATGTATTTCATCTCTTGCTCTTTATATAGAATCAGAGTCTACTAATACTGTATGTGACAAATTACCATGTGTTGTGGTTTGATTTTTTTCCAGCCTAAGGTGGTTACTGACACAGACGAGACTGAGCTTGCAAGGCAGTTGGAAAGATTGGAGAGGGAAAATGCTGAAGTGGATGGGGATGATGATGCTGAGGAAATGGAAGCCAAAACTGAAGACTGAATGTTCTGGGATACTTAGAAGAGAGACCATATGAAAAATTAGAAACCCTGTTACAAACACTCTGGACTAAATGTTTTCCAGTATTGAAATTTTCAAATGCAGATACTTGAAGTGTTTTACTGTTTTAAAAAGACCAAAATGTAAAAGGCTCTTCTAAATAACATTTGATGCAACAACTTACACAAATTGAGTCCTTTGAAAGGAAGGTTCCTAGTCAAATTCAAGACACAGATCTGGCCAGCAGGAGTTTGCAGTTCCCCACTTAAAACTTGTATACATAAAAATTTGTGATTGATGATTACAGCTCGGTGCATCTGTTGATGATCTTTCCTGGCAGCAGCAAACTCAAGCAAGCTGAACAGTTCTATATAGAATGTATCTGAGCAGATATTCAATAAATTTCTGGGCTGTGTAACTCCGAGGTTTTGAGAATTTTACTCTTTTGTCACATGGCCTAGAGCAGTATGCATTTAAAACCTGAAATAGTAAGATGAATGGATGGCTCCTCTTTAACACTGCAAGATCTTTGTTTTGTTTGCTTTAACCAAGAATGAGGGGAACAAAATGTTTGTCTTAAAAGTTTGTTGATGGCAGAATTGTTTAAATGAGCATTTCCTTTGTTTATCATTTGCATTTATGGACTGACAACTTGAAAACTTTGAAAATAGCTTGTTACCATTACAATAAATACAGATCATAAATTAAAAATTACATATATAATTGCCCTTTGCTCATATACATGAATATAGCAGGAACTTCAGTGAACTTACTAGTACTTCAAAATAGGCAGCACTGTCTTGTGAGCTCACTGCTGTACGACTTTCAGTTCTGCCTACTGTAAATCCCATTTACACTAAACTGAGCTATTAACTCTAGAAACAACCTGTTGATCTTCTCTGAAAAGAAACAATATGTGCTTCTAAATTGGAATTTAGAAAAAAAAATCCTGTTTTCCTTGTCAGTGCAAATTGCGATGGAAGAGTTGGGCTCAACTTTTCCAAATTGCTCAGTTTTTAAATGTATTACGTGTTCTGTTTGTTTTATTGCCATGCCCTATATTGCCTATCTCCTTTTTGTTCTTGATAATTTGTACTGCTAGAGGGAAAATGCATGAAAAATGAAGCTTTGAGCCTTAAATAGGAATTCTTAGTACTGCCACAGTATAAACAATACAGGGCTTTCATAGTGCAAGCCATGCTGGAGTATCAGAAAAGTTTACTCTAATAGTAACACAAAGCCAAAAAAGTTAACTAACTTTCAGTCTTTGAAGAACGTTGGAAAATGCTTGAATGTACCATCACAAAATGAAGTAACATGTTTGTTCATGGTTATTTTCTCAGATTTTCTTTTCAGCAGCTGTGTATTACAGCCTTGTTGTGATAACATAAGTTTTCTCTATGAACAGCTCTTCCAAACTGTGTCCATTCACTAAAGTAGTGATTTGACTTCCATTAAACAGAATGGGTGGGTCCTCAGACTAAAGAGCAAAGTATTTTAAAACTGTCATCATGTGCTCTGCGTGCCAAAATAAAAGGAAAGCCACACGTACTCCAAGGACGGAAGGAGTGCTATCAAGGGATGACAACTGTTACAATCTCTTAAGAGCTGTTTTGGTGCCTCTATAGCTGAGTGTTGTTTCTGTCTGTAACTTAGGCAAAAGTTTGCTAAACTTGTTCAGTGGCTACCCGAGCCTTTCTAATTAAAGCCAGAGCATGCTGGTGGGCACAATTGTATGTCAGTTTTGAGGGCCTGAAAAAAATGACTTGAGAAGGTGAGGACAATAACAAAGCAGGTTCAGATAAATGCATTTCAATTGCTGTCTATCCTGGCAGATAAAACCAGGCTCTCCTGATTGTTCTCCTGTGCAAATTTTAGCCAAGAAGCTCAAAAGACACAAGACAACCAGGTGTGTGTCACATGCTGCAGAAGCATTGCAGAGGAGGTAGGTGTAAGATGGATGCTTCAGGGGCCTTTCAGCAGGGGGTGCAACTTCTCTCTTCTATTTGTGGAACTGCCTTTGATTACAAAGTGCTTGAAATAAGGGTCTGGGTTTTGTGTGTGTGTCCTTGTTGAGTCACTAAAGCTGGGTAGCACATTTCTGCTGCTCATTAACTCCCGTCCTGTTTACTCAGTTGGAACTGCAAGGCCACTGTCTCCACTTGTACCCCTGTAGTTAACGGACTTATCAATGGAAGAGTACAGGTATACTTGTGGAAAGGTCTTCGGCTGATGTGTTAATTTTAAGGATCTCATCTTGACTTTTATACCCCAAATTAATTTTTTAAGATTAATGGCTTGGAAAGAGATTTACTTAGAGCATCCAATAAGGACTCATGAATATAACCCCCCTTCTAAATGGGGATACCAGCTCAGGTCAGGAACAGAGTCCAGTAACACAGCCCAGTATTCTGTTTCTAGTGAGGGGAAATAGTGGCTACTGAAGAAGGGGTGCCCGGCTTGCTTGTGGCTGTTGCAATTTGTCTGGTTTTTTAATAGACACAATTTATTACTGTTTTCACTCTGATTCTGGCCCTTGGGTTTCTTCTTTTTTAGATGCCGAGGAGCTGGTATGTTCTTCATAGCGGAACCTGAACTTTGGGGTTTAATTTCTGGTAGGTTTTTCGTTCCAGGGCCTAGACAATTAAATAACTGTTGCCAAACACTCCTCCTTTTTACACTTAATTTTAAAAGTGCTGTTACATCAGAATTCTTTTGAATGCTTGTTGTCTCTAACTTTTATCTAGAAATGTTTCATCATTCTTTCTTTTGATGTGGTTTGCTTTTGTATTATATTTCATTCCTAATCCACTAAGGAACTACATATATTCTTACTGGAGTTTGTAGTGGAGTGCAAAGTCCTGGCACCTTAAGAAGGTGGTTTGAAAACGCTGGTGTATGCAATGCTCCGTGTGACACAGTGGTAGGCTCTGAGCATTGCAGAGCACACAACGGGGGTTTCCTTTGGTCGGGTTCTCTTAATCAGCTGTTTGTGGCTTCTCGAAGGACTGCCTGGGAGGTAGCAGCAATGTCTGCCAGCAGAGGCTGTGCTCAGAGCTGGCTGCTTTTTCCCTCCCCTGGAACCCTGACTGGTCTTGAAGCCGACTCTTCCTGGCCATCCTGATGCATATTCTACAGCATAAAAAGTATTTTGGGGTCTATTTGAGTAGAAGAAAATGTCAAACACTCAACTGTTCTTTTTGTTATACTAGTAGACTGGTGTGGAAAACACTAAAACAGTTCTGAGAAAATGTGTACTCCTCCCTTCAAGGTGGTTAAGTCCCACAGAAGACTTGATACAGAGCTCCATAGATTTACACAGGCTGAACGAAGCATGTCCTTTTGCACCGGAAGAGTGCAATGCCAGAACTTGCCTTCTCAGCATGGCAGCCCAGATCTCCTGACTCATTTTACACTATATGACCCTGCACAGTCCCTGTTTACTCAGCCTCAGGAAGCAATTTAGGGGCAATTTTTTACCTTGATTAACTACAGAATAAGACAGGGGAAGGGGTGTGTCTATGATAAATATGCAAAGTACTGAAGAAACACTCTCAGATACTGAAGGAAGTGAAGGCTCTAGACAATAAAAAGTAGTTGATACAAAACCTGTTGTTTAATGACAAGCTAAAGCCATGTTTGCTTCACCATTGACCAGCAGTATGACCAACTTTGTTGCTATTTTAATTTTGCCAAGATCCATCTGCAAGGTTGTGGGTGGTCTGCATGCTGGAGAAAAAGAGCTTGTCAGGTCTTTAGCAAGGACGGGTTATGGAGCAATTCTGAGATCACTGTCTGAGTGAGAGCCCCCTGCAAGCTTCTACCTGCCCTCTGCAGCATGAAATAGCACCTTGTAATAGATTGCCTGCAGTAACAAGTTGAACAATGTGAAGTCAAGCCTCAAATACCAAATGGTGGAACGCTGTATTCCTGGAGCTGGTTATATAAGGAGTCCATGTCCAGGAAATGCATGCAGCAGTAATGTCTCTGGTGTACCTAGACTCAAGTATGCATTTTTTTCTGCTGGTTTGGTTCTGATGTACAGAACATTGTGATGTACAGAACATTTCTGCTGAGTGCATGAGGTTTTTTCCCAAGATTCTGCTTCTGAATATAAATTTTATACAAGTTTTTTACAACTTCATGCACACACATAGTTGAAGGTTATTTTTCCAATTGAAAGAAATCAGTTAATTTCTGCTCTATTTTGTGGTAAAATAATATTAAAAACTTTGCAAAAATTTCCATTAATAGCTTTTAAAATACTACACACCAGCACCAAAAAATACTCTTCTGCATGTTCTGTTAAACTTACTGTGCTTACTTTAGGTGGATTGAAGAACAAACCTACTGGGATCTGACTTATGCAGCCAGTTTCCTCATAGCTGACGGGGTTTTTCCCAACAGGCAAAGGGAGTACAGTAGGAGCTATGTTGGTAACGTCCATATGGGCCACCCTGCTTTTGAAATCTCAGCCAGTATGTTTTCTCATTTTTCTAACCAAGTCGTGTTCAGTCACCCAGTGTATTCTCACAGTCATTGCAGGTCTGTTCTCTAAGTTGTCTCCAGTACAACATCAGATTCAATTCTTCCATGTCTTGCTATTCCTTGCTAAAAGTTATTTAAAAAGCAATTATTTGTTTGTTCCTTTTCCTTGGTGCAGGGAAGTGTGCCCCATAATATTTCAGTCACTTTGTCTTACTGACCTCTGGACTCTTTACATAGCAACGAGTAATTCTGTTTATTTGTTATACTCTACCTTCTATTTCTTATCACAGCCACAGCTCTGCCCACATATACGTATCACTTCAACTTTAGTAGAAGTCGGGGAGTGCTGATAGTACAGCAAAGGCTCTTATTTCTGAACAGCAGCACTGTCTGAAATATTAATAGTGGTATTATTTCATCGGGATAATATTTGATTAGTCTATCAAAGAGACTTTTCATGGCCAAAGTCCTCAAAAATATAACAAACAATCTCAGCTTGTATTCAGACACACAAAGGCACTCCGTTTCAGAGGTGCTCAGGAGGTATAAAAGGTCCCTGTACAGCGTTCATGAATCAGACTGCTGTACAAAAAGCCCATTTATGTACGGATTTAGGATATTAGGATCTTGGTTTATATGCCCAGAGGTCACTGAAAGCAGAGCGGGCTTTTAAGTGCTTTGGGGCTTGGTTGGTAAAATAAATTTCTAGCAAAAAGTTGCTGGAAGTTTTGTAGAAGTCTCCTTGTAATCATAATATTCTATATATTGTATGGTGAGCGATCTGTTGAAGACCTGTGAGATGTGTTTGTTAGATGAAAAATTTTAAGCAGGCTGATTATTCTGAAGTTTTGAGGAACACTGTTTTACAATTGTGCTTCTCCCATGCAATACCTGATTTGTCATCATGTAGCTGCTTATACTGGCAGCTCACTCTGTGGTGGTTTTTTGCACTACTAGATTCTGTGAAATTCTTTCAGGATCCTTTTTAGACCTCCCTTTGTTTTACTTCCCAGAGGGCAGGTAATGTATCAGAGCCAGCTCACTGCTTAACTAATGTCTCACAGGTAGGGAGGGAGTAGAAAAACGGGGTAGGGAAAGTGCGTCACATTGGAGGAGGGGAGCAAAGAAAAATGAGCTTTCTTAAACAAATCATGTGCAAAGGGACAGGCTGCCAGGGCTCAGGCAATTCTCAGCGGGGCCTCTGCTCTCTTCCCTGCTGGTCACGATGCAGGAAGAAGCTGGAGTCCTGAAGGAGGGCTTCCTTGTGAAACGGGTAAGTGCTTCAGTTCTGCTTCGTGCGGTTCTGCTCAAATGGGGAAGCAGCCTCTGGATCGAGCCAGGGCTCATGGCAAGGCAGCGTGTTGGGTGCTGGGTTTGGGGGGACTCCTGCCTGCTCCTGGGAAAGGAGCTCCTCTAGGTTTGTGCAGATGCCTACCAGGGGAGCTGCATGAATGGCAGGTGTGCACTACCCACCCTCAAGTGAGAGGGAAGTGAATTATCTATCAGGATTGCTCAGGTATTAGAAAGCCAATATGTCTGCACCTCGCACACGCCTCTGCAAAGAGCACATACAGGGCAGCAGTGGAAGCGACCGGAGGACTGAGAAAGGGGAGGTGTTTTGACAGTCTCTTTAGATAGCTTGTGCCTTCCTAAGTGATCCAGCTGAACAACTTTTCCCATTTCATATCGGAGAATGGAGAACAGATTATCCTTTTTGAAGGAGATTAGGGCAATGCAAACATAAAAATGCATCTGAAATAACTTCTTTCTTCCGTAAACTCAAGCCTAAATGTGGTGAAAAGAGCTGAAAGATGGTGTGACAGATTTCAGCCTTCCGAGTGCTTCTCCCTACAGGACCAAGTCAGTTATAGCTGGGACACAAAAAGCGACATAAACTGCTCCGAGTACCAAGACCCTGTTTCAGTGATTAATATGGTCCTTGATTTCATATAGCAAATGTGATTCAGAGGTTTGTTCAAAGCTTTGCCACGCCTTGGGAAATGCTTTTCCACAGTATGTGGCAGTGCTTGTGGTGCTAACATTAAGGTAATCCTGGTTGGGAGCAATCCTGGCAGGGCTCCCATCCAGCCAGCCGGCCAGTCACTGGCCACAGGAGAAGGGACTACTCCCCTTTCTTCCTTCTGCACTAAGGGCAGTGTAGTCCCAGCCCTTGGTCTCCTCTCTGAGCCATGGTTGTATTTTTTGGCTCTCAAGTGACGTTTGAATTGAAGGTGGGAAGCCAAGGCACCAAGTGTGTGAGAGGAATAGATTATCAGCAGCACACTGAGCTGTGACTACCAGCAGTCCATACAACATCATGGAGATACATAGTCTGATAGGATGGAGACCACAGAGAAGGTGATTAAAGGAAACTGAGGGAGAAGGGAACCAGGGATCTAAAGAGAAAAAGGGAGAAAGAGGTGGGATCAGGTAAAGAAAACAAAGCTTTCTTAAGAGAGAGCAGAAGCAAGGAGATTATCTAAACACATTATAAATGAATCATATATCATAATATATTGTAAATATAAAATAAATGTGTGGAAGTCAGTTAAAGAAGGAAAAGTAAGGCAACCTCCTGAAAAAGAGAACATCTCCGAGATAGAAAGAAAAGAGCCGTAGCAAAGGAAAAAATGCCCAAGGGACTTTACAAATGGTGAAAAAAAACCCACTGAAGACTGCAAAGGGAAGGATAGAACAAATCCAAGTTAGATAAATTGTATTTCGTATTACAAATGGTGAATTGGATCTAAAGTGCCCTGGATTTTAGAGTCTCATTACCCCTTTACCTTACTTGGAAATTGCTGAATTTCCCCTTTATTCACACAGAATTAATGAGCTTAGACTCCTGCCACAACTGGACCTTACATGTTTCTTTCTTCTAGCTATGCCCACCCTCTCCAGGTGTCAGAGCTTCCTCTACCCCATGTTTTGCCTGCTGGCTGTAATGCTTCTTTGCCTGTAGAAACACAAGTCAGCTTCTCACATGGCAAAGCTGGACCTGACACCATCAGACAGGACTGAGCCTGCCAGTGCCAGCCCTCACTGGCTTTGCTATCCTTCAGTCAGACTGAAGAGAGCTGGGGGCTGTTTATAGAGGGGAAATAGGAGGTTGTCTGTATTTTTGGATAACCCAGGAGGCATTCGACAACAGCTCTCATTCAGTCTTTTGTCACTAAAACACGTATTTATTTTACAGGAAACAGTAGCACAGGGAATGTTTTAGCTCAGGAGATTGGAGGCAGGTAGCATAGAAATAAACTGCCCATTAGTAGATAAGGAAAAGCCACTTCACCTGGCAAAGCATTTGCAAACCCACTTGGCATCTAAAGCCACATAAAAATGAGGAAAAAAAGACACTACACAGGGTCACTGTAAAAGAAGAATTGGTTGCCAAGAGCCCTGACATATTTCATATTTAGCCCTCTTCTTGCCTGTACTGTCAGCAGGCAGATGTGCATCTAAATGACAGCTCTTTGGGATAATTCATGTGAGCTTTAGCAAGAAATTATTCTTGCCAGCAAAGAAGTTTTCCTGACTGGAGGAAGAGCGAAGTACCTTTCGATTGCTCTGTGATTTAATAGTGATGGAGCTCTTCTATTTTTTTAATAAAAATGTGTATTTCAGGGAGAACAGGACTCACAATGGCTTGTGTTTCTTGTACAGTCTCCTGTACACCAAAACAAAAATAATAAGAAGGAAAAAAATAATATATGGTAATTTCTCAATGTTGGTGCTAAAGTTAGCTATGTGGATTTCTTCCTCTCTAGGGACATATTGTTCGTAACTGGAAAGTGAGATGGTTTGTTCTGCTTCAGGATAAGCTGCTGTATTACAAAATTGAAGGAGGCAAGAAGGAGCCTTCTCCAAAGGGCAGGATCCTTTTGGATGGCTGCACTATTACTTGTCCATGCCTGGAATATGAGAACAGACCGGTATGACTGAAAATATGAATCTCTTCTCAATGTCACTCACTTCCTAACTTCTCCCTAGTCTTTTCCTCTCCTCCTGACTTCTCTGATTACTGCAGCCATCACTGGGGTGCTTCCAGAATTAGACTTGCCCAAAAGCAAGCTGCCATTAGCAATGTAACCAGGACAAGCAATAAACTCCCTTGTCTTTGGTCTTCCCTGTGCTCAAATGTGAGTTGTAGCCATTAAAAAAAACAACCAAAACACTACACCTGTGCACACAGTTTGTTGAAAAAATGCAAATGCATCAGCCCAATAGTGTGTGGACAGAGGATGTGAACAGTTCAAGAAAAGCTGAGAAAGGTGAGAAAGATGGGGAAAAGGGGAAACATTATCTCTGGCAGTTGCCTTAAAACTTGGCTGTATCCATGGGGTGCTTCCAGGCAGCAGATCAGACTCCCTTTTCTTTCACCAGTGGAACACTGCTGCTGTAGAAAGTTTCCAGCAAGAGGGCTCTGGAAGGGAAAGCACCTCCTGTGCTTCTTTGCTCACCAGAGAGTAGCAGCAATACAAACTTCCTTTGCATGCAGCCAGAACGGAAATGACTCTGGAAGTTGCTGACTATTTCAGGACTTCTCATGGCAGAAACAGCCTAGTGAGAGATTGTAGTTGTTGAGACCTGGATGTGAAAAGTTCTACAGTCAGCTTTACACTCTAGCAATCTGGTATCTGTGTGGCCTGCTCTCTTCTAAGTACCACCAGTTCCATGCATGCAACCCATGCTTGGAACTGAAAACCCAGGGATTTGAGTGGGATAGAAGAAAAATAAAAATAACAAAGAGTTGTGCCCCCAGTCATTCTGAACAAGAATTGTTCTGAACTGTTCAGGTGGGATTGCACTTACTTGTGTCACTTGGGCCAGTGCTAAAAGAAGCAAAATGCAAGAGAATGGAAATAGCTAAATTATATTATTGCTTTGCAATTCTTTCTCCACAGCTACTCATCAAACTAAAGACAAAAACCAATACAGACTATTTTCTTGAATGTTGCTCCAGGGAGGAGCGTGACTCCTGGGCTTTGGACATCACTGGAGCTATTCATGCTGGTCACCCAGTACAGGTACAAGAACTTCACAGAATGAAGAACTCTTTCAGACTGCTAGATAATATCAGCCTCCAGTAAGTGTATATGGTTTCTCCTTCTTCTACTGTACAGTTTGCAAAGCACCTGAGCTGACAGATAGGGAGGGTCAGGGGAAGATCCCCTCTGCACAGATCCACCCCCATGTGGCCAGGAACCTCTAAACTGGTTGCTCTGTCCTAGGTTTGCATATACTTTGGCCAGGTAATGCGCTTTTTCCTGGCCATCATTTTTTGGGTGTATGTGAGTTCTGCATTGGCATCTCCCTGCTGGCTTGGAGATCTTCCTAGTCAGCTGCAAATGTTCTCACTGGGGAGATACACACATTGCCTCAGAAGATGTAATACACGAAAGACTGGGTGCTGACTTTGCTTGTGCCATGTTAGTGAGCTTTCAAAGCTGGCAGCTGGAAACCAGACTAGGATTTCTAGAGTGTGTCATGTTAAACAAGAGGAAACAGAGAACTGATTAAGAAATAGAAAAACTACATTAATTTTATTTGTGTTGAATAGGTAAATCAAGGCTGACTAGTTTGAAGTACTTTAAATTTAAAGATACGTTGTGAGGTAGTGCTGCTACTGCGAGAATAAAGTTTTCCTAGAGCATGCTCAGGGCAAAGCTTCTGAGGGTGTACCTTCCCATCTTTATGTGGGTAATCAGGAGGACATCCCAGGTGCTGCGAGAAGTATATGGCAATTTCTGCCTATCTCTCATTGACTAATGTGCTGTGCTCTCCCTTACAGTGACATAGTGGAGAGAATGTATGACAGCAGTACTGGAATTAAGCTGACCCGCAACTTGGATCAAGGCAACAGATACAAAGAGACCTTCACAGGTACACCTACTGCAGACAAAGGGTCACCTCACATCTGATATGCCCCACTGCAGAGACAAGGGAGCTACTGTCCTGCCTTCACTGTAGGATCAGTTGTGGCCCAGTGGAAAGTAGTGGTGCAGCCAAGCTCTCCAACACCTTTCCCTCTGGCTCTTTGGATATATGGAGGCACACATAGGACCCCACACAAGCCAACCTTGCACAGTCTTTATCATGGTGCCAAAATGTTTCAGCAAGTGTGGCAGGAGACCACCTGCCTTGACTCAGAAGAGCACACTGTCTTGGTATGAGAGCTGCCTTTCTTTCTGCAGGTTCTGCCCTTGTGGACTGGCTCATCTCCAACGGCTTTGCTGTGTCACGATTTGAGGCCGTCACCTTGGCATCCATGCTGATGGATGAGAACTTTATCAGGCCCGTGGGAGTCCGCAGCACTGAGGCCACGCGCTCCAGTGACCCCTCTGAGAAGTTCCTTGATGACTCCACCGCACTGTACATGTTTGTAAGTGATGTAGCTTGATCATCACTTGATCTGGGGCAGTGGTGAAGGGAACACACAAATCTTGCAATCGAAGGCAAAATATGCAGACTGAGAAAGTAAATGTGGAAGGAGCAGCTCTAGGCTTATAGTAGTATTAGCACTGAGACTTTTGCTGGAGGCAAATAGCTACATGGATATGGAGGTATCTACAAATTACATAATTAGGCATTAAAAGGGGTGTGTTCCTGGAGTGCAGTGCTGTGTCTGCATGTATGGGAGGCTGTGCTGCAGTTATATTACAACTCAAGGGCACAGTGCATGTACACAGTGTGTACAGCTTTATAGCTGTAATTTCTTGTTCGTGACTCTTAGGCCTACAAGACTTAGCAGCAGAGCTGTGGAGTAGAATTTACTTGGGAAATATGAACTAAAAACAGCTCAAGGAAAATAAAATGGAAAACAAAATGCAGAATTTTGTACTTAAAAGTGTGTTTAGATTAAAAAGAAAAGTGAAATTGTCTTTACCTTATTTACAGGCTGAGAATGGTAAGAAAAATACCGGTTCCAAAGAAGAGGTACAATTTAACATCTCTGAATTAAGCGGCACAATTGTGAAGCAAGGATTCTTAGTGAAACAGGTAGGAACAGTCTTTGAACCTGCACTGGAAAACAGGAAAAATGACAGCTCTTAGGGCTTCTTAGGGAATAAATGTAATTTATACAAGCATGCTTGAAGAGTTACAGCCAGCTAACTTGCCTGTCAGTACCACTATTAGAGGTTGGAGTGAAGAGTATCTAGTTATAAAGAAGTGGCCTATGGAACTCACAGCTCAGTCAAAATTAATTGGATATTATGTATATATTGAGTACATACTGAAAGGTACAAAACAGTATCAAAAGTGAAAGTCCCACACGAACCAAATCTTACCAGAGGTGTTACATTCACTTCCAGTCAGATCCACTGTTCCTCTGATTTATCCCATCCTAGTAGTGTGAGGAGTGACGATACTTTGTTGTCCACTGACAAATCTTAAAGCTGAGTAGTTTGACTTCTGTCTGAAGCAGACATTTACCTATGGTCAGTCATTTGTGTACGTGTGGGTGCTGTGGTGCTGATGAGATCTGGGGGTTTTTGAGCACAATTACCAGGTAGCAATAATTGTTTAAAGTATCCAAGCCTTGGTCTGCAAGATTTAGTTTCAGCCTCTTGTTTTGAACAAGACAAGGGGCAATCATGCTGTTTCAAAGCATAACACAGACACCTGCAAATGGGACCTTACCTGCACTGTATAGCCACATTTCTACTCTGTAGAGTAGCTTGCACCCCAAACTCCAACTTCAGTGTTGTTGCAAACTGGATCACCAGATGCTTCTCAACTCCCCCTCCTCCAGCAGTCAGGGTGCCGTGAGTGTTGGTGGGCACTGGGGGATCCCCCTAGGCTGGTGGGGCAGCCCCTCCATCACCACAGGACATGAGAGCTGCCCAGGACAGCATCAGCAAGGGCCAGCCTCCAGCAGCCCCAGCCCTGGGCTGGCCCTGAGCCTCAGCACCAAACCTCCAGGACAGGAGGTGTTTGCAGGGCCTGGCACAGGCTTGCAGTGGTGTCTTGCACTGTCAGCAGCTGAGAGGACTGAGGTGAAAGAGTGAACTGCAAAAAGGGCCTGATATATCCCCTCAGAGCGCACACAGCATGGGGATTTAATCTGAGACCTATAATTAATATTGAAAATAGGAATCAGGGATATAATAATTTCATCCTATCACTCTGCTTTCTTAGTTCTCAGCAGAGGGAAAGAAGGGAGGAAGGAATTATCAATGCATGAAGAAGGAAGATAAGCAGAAAATTCTGGGAACTACCAAGATGTCTGTTGGCTCCAAAACCTCTTTTTTAGTACCTATTTATGTCTCCCCTACAGTCTGCAGGAGAATGGCCATTTCAGGAAGTGATAACTTTTAATTCTTCCATTTTTCAGGGGCACAAGAGGAAAAATTGGAAGGTGAGGAGATTTGTTTTGAGAGCTGATCCTGCTTTTCTGCACTATTATGACCCCACTAAGGTATGTGAGTTACCACACCTAGAAATCCTCTTACAGACCTAAATATTATAATGAAAATACAATTATGCTGTAAATGTTTCTTTCACACAGATCTCCTTCTGCCTTCCTCTATCCATTTCCTGGGGTGTTAGACCTCTCTGGCCTTACCCTAGAGGTTTTTCTTGTAGGAAGCTAAAAACTTGCAGAAATAGATGTAATTCAATGTGTTATTGATAAGCTTGAAATTATTTCCTACCTTTGTGCTTTTAACTGTTTTCCACCATGCCCAGCTACATCAGAGAAACATCTAAGACTGAAACAATATACTATTGCATTTAATTGCACGTTCTAATTGACTTCTTTTGTGACATGGTTGTCTCATAGCTGGAAAGATTAGTATTACATCCCCAACTTCATAAAAATAATGGATGTGCTCTAGGAAATTATTCTAATGATGATATTTTCCAGCTAAGCCTTGTTTGCATTTTCTTTGTAGGAAGAAAACAAGCCAGTAGGTGGATTCTCCCTTCGTGGTTGTCTTGTGTCAGCTCTAGAGGACAACGGAGTCCCAGCAGGTATGAACAAACCTCTCAACTTTCATATATACATATTTATGCTCTGGCATCAATACAGCCTTTGGGTGTGGGTTTGTGTGTATGGCTCTTTCTCTGCACGAGTGGGCTGGACCTTCATTTCCCTTAGCAATCAAGGGAAGAGGCATGTCACAAATCCCTGTGCTGCTGGGTTGTCCACATCAAAGAGGATTTTTTTTTTTTAGTGTTATTTCCACATACTTTGACTGTTCCCCTTTTTATGGGCTTTTCTTAGTCTTATAACCTCTGCGACAGTCCTAAGACACAGTAGTTCATGTAATCTATTGCAGGAATATCAGTACTATGTTTTTATTTTCATAGAATTACAGAGTCACACAATCATTTGAGTTGGAAGAGACCCCAAAGATCACCTCATTCCAATCCCCCTGCCATGGACAAGGTCACCTTCCACTAGACCAAGTTGCTCAAAGCCTTATCCAACCTGGCCTTGAACACTTCCAGGGATTTTGCAGAAGGGAAATCAAAGACACAAGAGCTCTAGAAGTCTTATCCTTAATAAAAAGGAAAGAATTGATTCCCTAATTCACTAAATTCAAATTCTTCCCTATGAAGCTTCATATCTGCCAGAAAACTTTTCTCTGGGCACCTTCTTGATCTGTCTTGTTCTTTTTTTTTCTTTTTTTTTTCTGTGCAGGAGTGAAGGGCAACGTGCAAGGCAATCTCTTCAAAATCATCACCAAAAATGACATTCACTATTATATCCAGGCCAGCTCCAAGGCAGAACGAGTGCAGTGGATTGAGGCAATCAAACCACTGACATGAGCAAGGTGGACTGCAGGCCAAATGACAAATCACATTGTGACCAAGTTTCCTGCTCTCATTGTCTGGGAGTATTGTTTTCTCGCTGATAGTCTAATATTTGAATTACCATAACACTTAACAATTCCTGGCAGACCAACATCCTGGGTGCCTTAAAGTTGTGTAAATCCAGAATAATTCTCCACCAAGAAATTACCATCTAAACAAGAGACAAAAGGCAACAAGTGGATACAGACAAATGGGGCTTTACAAAGAAATTACGAGACACAATATTCCAAGATGGAAGAAAATCTTTTGTACAAGTATTCAGTTTATATCTGACAAATCCAGATTGTGCTTTATCTTAAAGCAGAAATGTCTTGCTCCTTTCCCCTTCAT
Source organism: Pitta sordida (assembly GCA_013390025.1). Lineage (NCBI taxonomy): Eukaryota > Metazoa > Chordata > Aves > Passeriformes > Pittidae > Pitta > Pitta sordida. The sequence goes on along the minus strand of WEKX01023897.1, from coordinate 6,371 downwards.
AAAGGGGCTCATAAACTTAATTAGTTAAGACTGACTGAAACATCAAAATCATGAAAGGTGCTGGTGTCTGAGGCTGGCTTTGTTAGTACGTACTATACCACACAAATCTTGTGCTAAGCCACAATCCAGCTCCCAGGATAAACAGTATTGCAAAACAAACAAGAGGTCTGCCTGTCCATCTGTCTGCTCAATGATTTGGTTTTCTGATAGACTGGAAAAGACCAAGGGATCTTCTTCTCCACTATATAGATTATTCTTGTGATGGCAATGTCCCACAGTGCTACAGGATCCTGAGAATCAAATCACACCAGTGGCAGTTCCAGACAATTCCTGGTGCTGAATACATTGGAAGAAATCACTCAGCCATAAAAGCAAGACTTTCACTTCTGATTATCAACGTAAGTCTATTTATGTCAGAGCACCACTTGGACTGATAATTATAGTAGCAGATCTGACTACTGCTTCTTCTACCTTAAGTCATTCATTTTTTCATTATTTTTCTATTAAACCTGTCTTTGATATCATTACATATTAAAAGAACCACAAAAAAGTGCATTTGAATATGTGCTCTTTAGAGAAATTGTTTTTCTCAGAGGGCATTTTGAGTATATAAAAAATAATGGTTTAATTCACCATAAGTTTAGACTTACCTATATGCAAACTGAGATGCCAGAGGGTAAAATAGAATGTAGGAAATTATTCAAACACCCGACTAGCCTGCTGATATATCATTTTCATAAAATTCCTTGTTTAATTTGAGTACCTATATCTGACAGCCAGACTCGCAGAGCATTCAAAATCCCTCTGAAGACTGTGTGCTATGTATATATACTCCTGAAGTCACAGAGGAATTTGATAGCCTTCTGTTCACAGATCCCTCTCTTTGCAGAATTTTTGTTCTCCAAGTTGTATACTGAAAAAAATCTCAGCACCAAAGCCAGTGTATGATAAATGCTTATATATTTATTAGAATAGGCGTATTTAGGACTTTCTGCAAAAGCTACAGCAATGAAATAACAGCACAACACTTACATGTGTTCAAATATTTAACAGAGCTTATTTAGAGAAGTTTGCCTGCAATTTAATTAGATACGAGAATGGCCAATGCAGTTTCAGCTACAGATACAACTTCCTAGGGCTGGTCCAGAGAAGACTGGGAAATCCACAGCTGTTGAAACCTTTCAATTTAGGAAAAGCTACCTGGAAGAGACAGGGATGTCGGTAAGGCATTTATTGCTCTGTCCTGGGAAGCACAGATGGCTTTGTGCCAATTGAGCAGAACTTCCAGAAAACGCAATTCCCTCCTGACAGCATGAGTCTTGCTGGGGCCCATCAGATCACCTTATTGACTTACAAAAAATTTCCTGCTTCTCTTTTCTCAGTACCATTACCCACACAATGCCCAGTTCTAGTTGCAATGCTAACAGCCACCCCACCGCAGAGGACTGAGCTCAGCCACCTGGGATGCATGGCGGCGTTAAGGAACCATAAGGATGTGAGATACTGCACAGCATCATAAATCTTGCAGTTTGGGAGGCCAAAAGTTTATCTCAGCAAAGACTCTCAGATTTATCCAGACCAGACATAGCTCTGCAATTGCTGACTGTGTATGAGGAAAAAAAAAAGCGTGTATCTCAAACACATCAGCAAATTAAAAACGTACAGTTCCCATTCTTCAGAATCAGCCAGGGGTAAGAGATAAAACATTTCTCAGACAAGAGAAAGTACATTTTCCTCTGTCCCCTGGTGATACTGTGGTTTCCTTTTTTTCAAGCCACTTTAGTAAGCTTGATGTCCCCTGAGATGTGCAAAGCTTTCACTAAGTTCAGAGGCTGAATGCGGTGAGAGAAGTCACAGAGCTGTCGTCCATCAAGCAAGACTCGTATTTGCTGGTGTTCACATAAGAGCTCCATCTGCAATGGAAAAGGACAGGGGAGGGTGTTAGAGGCCAGCAGCAGGGTTGATTTCACCAGTATGGACTTAGAAGAAAATGTTATGGGAATAGTGAAGCACAAAGGTTCCCAGTTCTTCCAAAATCCCCTTGTAAATAACTTACCCTTTACTGAGATGATACTACAAAGCTCCTTGCAAATGAGTACTCTAAGATTAGAGGAAGGAATGCATCTCAACTGTTGCTGTCTGTGCCATACTAGTCAACTTGGCAATGCCAGTAGTTAGCTAATTGTGGCCATATACACAGACTTCAGCCTTTCTCCCCTCCTTTTCTCTACCCTATTCATAGTACCCTAAAAATTACCTTGAATGTGTCGCCTGCTGTAAATGGAAAGTAGGGAATAGCCTTCTCTTCTCTTCCCCATTTCCCGGCAATTCGTGCATTTCGGGTGATGGATTTCTCACTGAAGTTGACTGTAAATAACAGCCCAACATCTTTGTTTGCATCCACTGGATCACAAAGCAGCGTCACTGTAAAGCTGAAAAAAACCCAAATAAATGTCTGGAACTTTCAGAAATGTGAAAGGACATGGTGAACATGACAGATGCTTATAAAGACTAGAGATAGTTGTTGATTTTGTCTCAGACTGAAACATAGGACTTCTACAGGGTTAGAAGCTGGAGAAAGGGATGAGATCTGGCTGGTCTTAGGTTATCCCCCCAGTTTCCATCAGGATGCTAGTGATTTCTGATGTTGCTTTCCCTTCCTCTTGGCTGAAATCAAACCTACTCATTTGTGTCCTAAAAGAATTATGGCAAAACTCTTCACCAGTGGAAGTAGTGGAGTTGATAGCTGTAGATTCAAAAAAGTGTAGTGATGAATATAGTTGCAGTTATCCAGAAAAAAGACAGCAATGAATCTGTACCTCCTGTGCCAAACCCACTGTTTTTTGTTTTCAAAATGGTGTTGATTGCAACTCCCAGCAGACAACCAAGGCTGAGAATTCTACCTCTTCCTGGAGGAAAATGCCACTTGTGTGCTCCCTCCAATTCATGTTAGATAAGGAGTAGAAAATCCTGTCAGGGCAGTCAGAACGGCCAAACAGTGAACTCCTATTTGGCCTTTTAATCTTAGTCTGAGTGCAGTAAAACTAAATAAAGCTATAAATTATGAATCTGTTTGACTTTCTTCCTCCAAAGAACACAGACCTCCAAGAAAGCCTCTGAACTTAGAGGAGAGAGAGGAGCGTGTACAACAGGGTGAAGTCCCCACCAGTCCCTTCACCTACCTCTTAGGTTTGGAGTGTACCATCCCCATGACTGTGAGTTTCATGGCTGGTCTCAGGCCACCTTTAATTTCACCAACATACTGCTCCACCTGCAGGGAACCGTGAAAATGGCGGCAGTGGGTGATGCGGGTAAACCAGCTTTGACAGCTGCTTTGGTTACCTGATATAACCTGAGTTTATTTTTACACGTACAGAAGAACTTAAAATATTTCAGGCCTGAAGTACTTCTCGCACTTTTGGTATAAATTCTGTTGGCTCTGGTATCCGAAGCAAGCAAGAGGGCTGCCATAACTGAGTGCTGGGTAATGAGACCCTGGCTGCCTGACAGGACTGCCAGCCCCACTGGGCAGTGTCCGACAAAACTGCTGTCAGCAAGGTGAGTGGGCACTCTCATTGCTGCACCTGAGTGACCTGTGTGACAGAGAACCCTGGCAGCATGGCTCTGCAAACAGCCACCATTTGCTTCAGGTGACTGACACCACCACCCAAGACCAGAGCGGGTACTGCAGGCACCCTCTGTCACAGGGGACAGGACCCAAATGGCTGACACACCTGGCATGAGATGGCAATGGCTGCCATGGTCTGATGGCACAGTAAATCTGGCTGCAGTGCTCCATGCAGCAGGTGAAAAGCTTTGTGGCAGCACAATGCAAAGCACAGACTCTGCATGAACTTACTGTGCCAGCTCAAATTTGTTACCAGATTTTAAGATTAGAACTTGGCACCAGCAGGCTTTACATCAGGCCAGACAGACTCTGCTCCACCACAAAAGCACAAAGCCAGCACAGATTCTGCCCTGCAGCTGCATGTAGGCCATGTCCTCAGAGGTGATCCCAGCTGTCTTGTTGTGACAGTGACTTTGAAAAGTCACACTCTTTCAAAGGCAGAAAATGGCTTTTTGGTGGATCTACTTTTGTCCTGTTTATAGAGACCTGTAGTTGCAAACTCTGCCCAAAGATCTGAGCCACATTTACTTTTTCCAGGTAACTCTCTAACAGCTTTAATGGTCAGTGCAGGAACTAATACAGGTCACAGCTGACATGGAAATATTTGAGAGTTTGGAAACAAGTGATAGGGACGTTCTGAGACTTCAGTTTCAGAACAAACGTTTAAAATGTAAATGCCAGAATACTCCACTGTAGCATGTAATTACTACCTATTCACTGAGAGAGGAGCTGCTGTAAAACACTAAATGTTATTAGGAACTTGCATAACACTGATAATATTCAAAGGCAATGCACAGCACACTCTGCTTTAGATAAAAAGAGCTTTATCATTCCAGTGTTCTGAGGCAAAAATTCAAACAGTTTAGCTAGAAGACCTGCACAATATACATACACAAATGCAAGATAAAAAACGTTTTGCCTATACCTCATTTCCTAATTTCAATATCCTAGTTTTATCTTCAAGATGACTTTACACAATTTATTTTTCCACTTTGATATTTACATCCAGCTACCTTTACAGCTTCATAGATGTATTAACAAATCTCTAATTCTTAACAAGGTCAATACTGGAAGAAATTAATTTAAAAGTATCTTCAGAAACAACAGCAGTACTGCTGATGGTTAATAATGTACATTTACCATTGCAGAAGTGGGCGGACAACTTCAGCAGGTATGTTTTGAATTTTGTAAAAAAAGAAAAGCATCAACAGGCTTTACATTCGTACATAAGAAAGCAGCTTCTCAAGAAAGGAGTCTGACTGTAGGCATATATGTACTTTAAACTGGATAAAGCAATTAGAATGGGTAATAAGCATAAAAGATCCCAGAATAAATGAAGTCCACCCTCATCCAGGTCCCATATCCCACTAAAGCTCTTTCCTTGACCTGAGAAGATATAAAATAATAACCCAAGTTGAAAGTATATGTTGAGAAATTGTTTGCACAGAGCTGCACCATAATAAAGCACCATCACTGAGGGCACAGGGTATCAGAACTGAACAGACTGAACGACAGCCACATGGTCTCAACAGTTACAGCTCATCCAGCGTGGCTGGAGAAAATTCACTGCCCGTATCACAGAATCACAGAATCAGTAAGGTTGGAAAAGACCTTAGAGATCATCAAGTTCAACCTATCACCTGTTACCTAATCTAATCTAGTCAAACCTGTTACCTAACCTGTTACCTATCCTGTTGCCATCCTACTACCAACACACCATCCTACCTATAACACACTACCCTAATATCTAGGTCATGTCACCAAGTACGTCATCCAACCTTTTCTTAAACACCTCTAGGGACGGTGACTCCACCACTTGCCATTTATCTCCTGAGGTGGAGTTGACACAACAGGTAAAAATGCTCAGGAAGCTGTTGGAGATAATGGTGCAGCATCTTGCGCAGTTTATTGGCGGCCCCAGCATGTGCTCATGGACATGGCTCCCTTCCCGTCTGTTGGGCTCCTGGGGACTCGCTGGGTCACTTACTTTGGCACACCTGTCCTCTGTCATCAGCGCTCTGCCTCGCACACTCGCCTCGCCGCAGCAGTCTCCGGAGGAGTTTTTGTTTTGTGCGGCAGGACAAAAGCAAACAAAAAGCCTGGAATAAAGGGAGGATGTCGAGCGGGGGCTTATCTCTGCCAACCAGGGGCTGGACACCACCCAGCCCAGCAGCTGAGTCACGGCCCTGTGCGCCTGGTCCCACGGAGGGGAGCTCACACGTAACAGGGTGGGAGGGCAGGAGACCCCTGGCAAGCCATGTCTGGGGCACCGCCTGCGTCTGCACCTCCACAGTGTGTGTGTGCATAACAGACTGTAATTGTACATGTAATACGTACATATAAACCCCAAGTAATTTATTGATTCCAGTTCTGTCTTCTCTCAAAGGGATACTGTATATACACATATTCTTTATATACAGCCACATACACACAAAACTTGCAGCTCTGTATATACACCTATAGGTGTATACATCTATACAGATATATAGTAGGTGTATACACTGTACATGTATACACCTACATACAGATGTGTATATATGTATAGGGGTGTGTATATATATATATATATATATATACATGTGTGTATATACTATATATATCCGAGCGAGCTACAGCGTTATACAGCTATGCAAGGGCTAAATGTACACACACGCACACACTCCCACACTCCCCGTGTATGTGCCCCTGTCTGTCGGTGCGCACAGTTGCACCGAGGCACACGCGGGTGTCACACACGCACCCA
>WEKX01023896.1:28076-45915 GCA_013390025.1 Pitta sordida | reverse complement strand
AATCCCGTCCCCGTCACTTGCGCGCCACACCGCCACTCGCCCCTCTGCCGCGTGCCAGTCCCGTCCTCGGCGATTGCTCCCACCGCCCCGGCGCTTACCCGCTTCAGCAGAGCACAACCAGATATCTGAAACAAGCCCCACTCTCAGGACCCACCCTCCTCCAGACCTTATATGGGATGAGGGCGTGGCTACAGGCATGGCGTACTCGACTACGGAGTGGATTCGCTATCTCTGTAGATTTCACAACTCGCGTGAGGTGGACCAGACCAAACAGCCCGCAAATAACGGGGGTTCACTGCATTTTATTTCACAAAAGAGCAGTCTTACTCTCTCAACAAACCAGCTAAAAGGGAAGTAGCAACAAGTAAATGTCCTCTTGCTGTGCCTATGAAAAGTGTATGCTCCCATCACAAAGCAGCCATGCAATCTCACTTGGTGTGGACTTATGTGCAGCTGCTATATATGGTGTATTATGCAAGATCTCTAGTGGAGAAAACCCCTTCTTCATTTGCCATGAAAAAGACCTCCGTTAACCTCACAGATCGTTATAGCTTCCTTACAGACTTGGCTGTCAACAAAAGTCCTGCTTGAACTACTTTAACTCAGCAATTTCATAGGGTTTACACTAATCTGATGAAATAGACTAACAAAAAGATGTGTATCTGAACACTATGCAACACAGAGGTGTGAGTAACCCTCTCATCATCTTTTTCTCTCTCTGATTATTTCAGTGTTCTTTAAACAGTGCTGCTAGAGGTGGCAATTCGAGGGGACAGCTGCCCTCATTTGAAAGATAGTGTTCTTGAGAACTTGCAGGAATTTTCCACAAGTCGGAAAAATTTTGGCTGTGTTAGTCCCTATCCAAGTGCTATTATCAGTAACTAAGTTAAACAAATACAGTTCATGTCTCAAAGAATGTTAATAAAAACAGAATAATACCTATTGTGTCCACCACTCTTCTTCTGTCAAGTCTCACACTTTACAAGACAAACACACATGTTATGACAATATGTGGTCACTAGGTTACTAAGCCAAACATATAAACCACATGTCTGGGGAAAAAAAATTCTGTGACTACAATTAAAGTTTGCTTCTAGCACAATGCCAGTCCATAGGAGGGATCAGAGTTCCAGCCCTAGTTGTCGTCCCTCTTGCTCTACACAAGCAGGAAATGAAGAGAGGAAAAGCACTCACAGCAATGCAATCAAGGAAAGAGGGATGGTCATTCAAGTCTATCCATATATCCTTAAGACCTCAACATCAACTTCTACTACCAAGCATTGGTCTCGACAATTCATCACGTTTCAATAAATAACACATGGAGTATGATAGTTCCAATGGGTTTCAAGGAACACTGCTTTCAACACAGAGGAAGCCAGCACACACACTATTTTCATACTTCTGCAGTCTTACTGTCAGATCAGAAGAGAATGATGTAGAATTGGAAGAGTTAAAATAGGTGCCTTGCTCAGAGAGTAGAGAGTAACTTATACCTAGTTCCCAAGAGCATTCATCTCCCTCTAAGGCCCTTCCTTGTCAGCACCACACAGCATGGTAACACCCTGTGTCAGGGCAACACTCAGGCCATGCATTCTCCCTGCTCATCTATTTACAGAAACGGAGGATGTGCAATGACTACTTGCTTATACACATCATCTAGAACACATCCCAGAAATAAGGGACACCTACCACACGTTGCTCAAGTCCCAAGCTAATCTGTCCCTTAAACCACTAAATCTGAACATCCCAGATGTGTTTCAGACATGACACCCCCAAGACATGTCACTTTTTATTCCTTCTTGACATGACTGCATTTGCTATGCTTTGAGGAACCCTTTCAGCAGTTTGTATATCCTGCTGCCATCCTCTGCTCAAACTGAGTCAGCAATAAGCACTGAGACAACCTCTAGAATACCAAAATCCACCCTAAGCTAACCTTTCCCAGATGCTGTAGAGAAAACTATATGGAAAAATGTTACAAGATTCTTTTACTTTTTTTTCCCATTAGGACTGTATGAGTCCTTAATTCTTCTTCAGTAACTCTATGAACAAGCCAGATCGGTCTCTACTATGGTGTATTCCTCCTCACTTTGCCAACTAGATTCTCTTCTGAGTATGGATGTTTCTTTAAAAATGTAAACTGTCATATCGCCCCTCTGTTACCACGCTCCTGAAGTACACTGAAGATAACTTCAGCACCTTGGCTGAGCACAGATCTTCCTCTAGAAGGAAAGTGTATGAACATTGGAAGCAAGTAAAAGCAACACAGGAGGACTACAGAGATACTGTTCACCAATGTAGGCAGAAAACTGTTGCAGTCAAAGCTTGATTAGCACTCAGGCTGGCCAGCATTGTGAAGGAGGAAAAGGACTTTTAAAATACGTTTACAGCAAAAGTAGGATCAGAGATAGCACTGGTCAATTATTTGATGAGGTGAGGCACCTCACAAATAGGACAGACAAAGTGGAAATGTATAATGCTGCCTTCATCTCTGTCTTCAACACTGCTGACAATGGGTTCTGAGCCCCATGTTGGAAAATCATAGCTGGGGAGTTGATAAACTCCCAGTCAACCCTGAACATGTTTGACACTTGTTGCTTTAGCTGGAGGCTTACAAATCTATGGTGCCTGATGGAATTCTTCCCAGGGTGTTCCAAAAGCCGATTACAATTCTGGAACTTCTCTCCATTATTTTCCAACAGTCTTGCGAGTCTGGACAGGTCCCAGTTAACCGGAAGCTGGCATATGTTGTCCCAGTTTTTAAGAATGGTTGTAAAAAAGACCCTGGTAATGACAGGGCTGTCAGTCTCATTTCAGTGCCCAATTGAGAAGAAAAATAATGCACAGGTACCCCAAAAATTCCAGGCAGTGGAAGGATTGTAGGAAAATCCTTGTATTTCCAAGGCCAAGAACACTAGACTTAAAGGAACATTAAACTAAACAGCATTAAAACACTGGGCCTGGGAAAAGAACACAGTGGTTTTCCCTCTCTGAGCCATTATAATGTCTTACTTGGCCTTTCCCCATGGGGCCTTCCAAGTTGTCTGTGAAATATTTTATCTTTTCAGGGAGTTAACACCTCCACAAGGCAGGAGAAGGAAAAACTTCAAGCATCTATAGGTAAGTTGTTCCTCCCATGCAGCAAACACTTTCTTGAATGACAAAAACTGCCCATCTCCTCGAATTAAATCTTAAAAAAAAGGTTCTTCTGTACCTACACTGACAGAATTATGGAGGTTATTCTGAGAGTTATTGAAAAAATATGTAAGACACAATACAGTCACTGGTCACAGCCAGCACAAGTTCATGAGGGGAAAGCCCTGATTAAACAACTTGATTTTCTTGTTTGATAAGGTCACCCATCTAATTAACCAAAGGAAGCCAGAAGACATAGTGGGTTGGGATTTTAGTGAAGTTTTTTATACTGTCTGTCACAGCATCCTTCTGGACAGAATGTGCAGCATACAGATACACAAGTCCATAATGCATTGTATGAGCAACTGGCTGATGAGTCAGTCAAGAGTTTTAGTAACTGGGTCACATCAGCCGATGGCCAGTCACCAGCGAGATTCCCCAGGACTTAAATTTACTTTGATGCTTTTACAAATTATCTGGATGCTGGAATCAAATGTGCATTAAGTAAGTTTGCTGACAATCCTAAACCAGGAGGAGATCCAGACCCAATTGAGGGTAGAGAGGCCTTACAGAGAGATCTGGATGGACTAGAGGGCTGAAAATTTAACAAGAGGAAGTGCCAGATCCTCCACATGGGATAGGGTAACTCTGGTTATACTACATGCAAACTGCAGTACTAGAGCCTGGAGAGCAGCCTTGAAGAAAGATTAAAGAGTCTGATTTGACAGCAATCAGAATACAAGTCAACAGTGAGCCCCAGCAGCCAAGAGGGCCAACAGCAACCTGGGGTGCACCAAGTACAGCACTGACGGCCAAATGAGAGAAACAATTTTCCCACTCCGCATTTCACTGGGGCAGCCTCACCTTGAGGACTGTGTGCAGTTTTGGGCACCTCAGTAGAAGACAGACAACAGACTATTACAGTGTCCGGAGGAGGCAGACCAGAAGAGTGAAAGGTCTCAAAGGCAAGACTTACCAGGAGCTGCTCATGTCACGCAGATTCTTCAGCTTGGAGAAAAGAAAGGGATCATTTGGGTTAAGCAAGTAACAACTTTTCAAGTATGGCCTCAACAAAGTGGAGAACGGGCGATCCAGCTCACAAAGCTAAAAGAACAGATGGACTTGAAGAGAGAGATCACCTCTAGTCCAGGTATGAAAATCTATTTGAGTAGAAACACACGTGCATATGCAGACTTCAGTCATGTTGGTAAGGAAATTAAGATGAAGGTCCAGCTGTACATGAGGTCTTTTTTCTATCTCTCGGAACTCATGTTCCGAACACTTACCTAAGATTTTTAGCAGTCTTATCTAATTATTTCTAAACAATCCAGAATCCACAGTATGATATTCATTAGTCTGCAAACTATGAATGCAAATGCAATAATATTTAACTTCTCCATGAAGATAAATATGTTTAATAATTTTTATTGTTTGTACTGTCCCTAACTGTAGCCGAAACTCTTGGAATATTACACAACTAGTTCTGTATTCCTACAAATAGATATGGACATCTTGTTCTTGCTCTGAGACTGGAAAAAATAAACAATAAACTGAATGGTAAATTAATAAAAAATAGCATTTGTAGGGTGGAAGAGAACTATATATCAAAGCCAAAGCAGATGATAATGGCTGCACACATAAAGAGACATGTAGAAGGATCCAAATGAAACAGAAAGGTAAGAAAAAATAAAAAACCAACACTAGGCCACACTTAGCTCTCAGATTCCAGAGTAACTACTGATTTCAGTTAAAATATTCATATTACTCGTGTGCCTGAAGTATAGTATATATGCACATATCAGGTCTGATTATCATTAATCAGAGCTCCAGTCAAAAGTTCCTTTTACCTACCTGCAATTAAAAGTAATTATAGTGGCAGAAGTGGCTATTTCTGCCTATAGTGATTTGAGCTGACATTGCCTACTTGTGCAATTAAGAACAATCTTCGGGGATTGTTTTTAGAACTAAAACATACTTTAAAGAAGTACTCGAAAGGTTACTATAATTGCAAGTTTACATTTTTGTAACTACATTTACACACAATGATTCCAGCTGATTATGTCCTCAAAATGGAGCAGAGAGAGCTAATTATCAAAATAACAGAGTAGAGACACAGAATGTCTTGGAGAGAAATAAACTTCTACTCCTCAAGACACAAACTTTATGCAAAATTATGAATACTTTGTCTTCTCCACACTATACTTAATGCATCTATATCCATTCTCTTTTGCAGACGTAAGAACTCAAAGATGAAGATAGAATATCTCACCTTCACAGTCCTGTAAAGGAATACAATCACAATATAGAACTATTACTTAGTTGTCTCTGCTCTATTTCATGAAGCACAGTATTTCCTCTAAGGTGCATTCCTTTAAACTTACTGTGAGACAGCTTTTTCCAGAATGTTCCCAGAGTGTTCCAGTTGTTACAACGTACATTGAAAACAGATTCGTTTCTCATTATTATTCTAAAATGAACTGGAATTGTTTGAACTACGCCAGAATGCCCCCTTGTAGCAGCAAATCAATTTTAAGAGATGAAAAAAAAAAAGTCAGGATTCCAGGGTTGTTTTATTTTTCCCTTATTGCTGCTGCTTCAGTTTTCCAGGCTCAGGCTTCTTTTTAACTGGCCACACTAACAACTTATGTCCAGCCTCTTAACTGAATGCAGTAAAAGAAAGTCTTCCTGCCACACATTAGGACATGGCTCAGCCTAGAATTCAAACTAAGAAATTATACAAAGCTGTCCTAAAGTGAAATCCACAACTGTCAGACTTAAATACCAATCTCTCTTTACTAAGATTAGTCTCCCTACACTAAAGAAATACAGCGCACTTAACATGCTTGTTGCATTGGAAAAACATTTCATCTTCACATAAAGAAACCTTTCCAGCCTTCTACAAACATGGCTGTCATCATTACAAAGACACCAACTCTAAGTATTGACAGTGGCTGCACGGGCACTGGTTCATTTTAAATTGATGCCATACCACTGTGTCTTTCAGCCTCTCTGGTTCATCATTATTCTGTGTGCCTACTCACAAGAACCACTTGGGAAACATATTCCAGATTATCCTTACTGAACCATGACTTCTTCGTAAACACACACAGCTACAGCAAACATCATGATCCATTTCTCTGATACCAGTGGATTTTTAAGTGCCAACTAAAGCCATTCCCCAAGCAATGTATTGTTAGCTGACACAAACAACTATCAAGCATCTACCAGGACAGAGAACAAATAAATGCAGAGTTCAAGCTCACCAGTGCCAAAAAGACCACCATAATAGTGACCCCACTTCAGTCTACACTTCACTCTGTGTGCACAAAGCACATGTCCTCGTACAAGAACCAAATAAGAAGTTAGAAAGTATTTTTACTGAAGTTTGAGAAGTCTATTCTGTCTGAAGGGGGAAGAGTATGAAATCAATAGTACATTAACTCCTAGTAGTACACTAACCACCTCTAAGCTGAAGTGACAGTTCTCAACACGTGTCTTCCTTCTACTGGCAGTAACCAGTAGAACACCAGTGGTACTGAAAACAATAAAGGAACATTTGACAAAAAGCTCCAGAAAAGTTGACAGTCCAGAGACTCTCCAGTCAACACTGAACAGTGTTTGTCATAGTGATGCCATTGGGCATCATCTGGATGTAAACTCTGTGACTGGAGAAGAGAATATTAATGGAGGCTATGGAGTTTATCCTTTTAATCCCCTGTGGCCATACCCCGATACTCAGGTATTAAGACTTGACCGAAAGAAGATCAAGGGAATTGGAGCAGGAGCTTACTCAGAGTATGGGCATAGAGCGGGAAGGAAGACAAGTGTCTTCTAGCAGCTGGGTCTCAAATTATTAAGAGATTATTAGAGATGCCAGCTAAAGGAAATACCTCCTTGACTTAAGATGTATACACTTTGACTTTCAGTGCTGCAGTCCTCTGTGAAAACACTACTGTCATCCAGCTCAAGTCCTGATATTTAAGAAACCTTACATCATTTCCTAGCCACACAACTAGTACTACCAGCACAACCAAGGCCTTAGCCTGTAACCAGCTACACTGTTGCTCTTACAGACTGTACGTGACCTTAACCACATAAATATCTTTTCAGAGTTTTAGTGTCCTTCAAGTCACAGGATTGTGCTCTGTTTTCAGATATGCACACACAAATCTGTTAGTGCTGCAACAGCAGCCACATCTCTGATGAGAGATTTTGGTCTTCAATTCTCAATATGTTCTCCTGGTTTCAAAATGTCTTCTGTATTCCTCAACCACACACACAACTCTCCTCCCTCCACAATTTTAGAAAAGGTCTTCCAAATAGCATTTTTCCTGCATAATCTAGAGTACAGTGTGCTGAGAATGAGATCATGCTTCTCAAAGAAACCTACTTCATAAGCTAAACCTTTAACATATACTGGCGGTATGACTTCCTTCTCTGAATATAATAGCACAGAAAGAATATGAGAAATACTCAAATGGAAGGTAAAACACATGTGGAGAATTTTTTCTTAAGATGTCGCAAACTGCAAATGGCAGAACAGCAAAGGTCTTAAAACTACTTGGTTTTCTGCAGTCTTCCATTGATGATATTTACAGCTCTTACTCTACAGCTCCTTATTCCTAAGACCAAAAAAAAATTATTCTAAAGGGCAGGAAGAACCAAGTTCATGAGCTATTTGATTCTGCTTTTTTTTTCCTTTAAAAAAAAAAAAGGAGAGAAAATATAACACTTCCCTCTCCCCTCTGTTGATCAGAGGAAGTATCCAGGCATCAACAGACTGAAGTAATACCTTGCACAAGCCCATTACTTCAGTCAGCGGAAAGCAGCGCATCAGCCACCTGGCTTTATGAAGGTTTTCCTTGCTACAGTGAGCTATGCTCTATGGCATGTCACCGTGACTTGGCAGGCAGCCTACGGTGTGTCCAAGATTGTCACACTCTGCCCTATCTGTTTGATGACTATCAAAAGCACCATACTGCTATGTTATACAGTCCAGTGTACTGCATTAAAAAGAGGACCAAGGATCAAAGAGAAAGATCATTTGATACCCTTCTCCTCAACACTTCCTGAGCTGAGCTTGAGGAAGAGCCACAGAAGGGGCTACTTAGGGAGACTTACGTCCATCATTATTCCACATACAGTCTCCTTTTCAACATCACCAAGAATCTGTTAATCTGTAAGTCACTCTCCATTATAAACCCAAACAAGATAAATTAGCAAAGGTAAAAATCAATTAAAAAACCCTGTAAGTCATATTCCTAAAACCCCAAATTTAAATTTAAAAAACCCCACAATCATTCAAGACACATTCTAATCTATTTCCCCAATACAATAAATGCAAGATGATTTGCACAACCAAAACTAGGATGATCACTCTAATGCCTAACACATACTAAACTGAAAGCACTGATTTTAACAGGCCTCCATCTATTCCGCATGAAAAAAAATCCCTATACTTTCTTCATATTTGGCTATTTCCTGATCAATTTATAAGACAGCATGGGACAAAATTTAATTGCTTAAAAGCTTCATTGCTTCTTGGTTGAGCATGTCTGAGCAAGTCTCTGAAATCACTTTATTATTAATTCTCAGAACATTGTAACATAAAAAATAACATCCCACTTTTNAACTGCACGCAGTACTCAAGATGGGGTCTGACCAGCGCTGTGTACAGGGGGAGGACAACCTCCCTGGACCGACTGACCACACTGTTCCTGATGCAGGCCAGGATGCCATTGGCCTTCTTCATCCCATTAATTGTTTATTTGCCCTACAAGTGGCCATCATCCTACCTTTGATAATTCCAAGAACATACATTTCTAGTCTAGTAAAAAGATTTACATAGGTATATATTAACTTCATATCTTTTCAGAAAGCCCACCAGGTATCATCATCTGTTTCAAAGCAGTTATCTATAAACATGCATGCAGTACTCACAACTACATGTAAATTCCTGATCCGAAATGACCAGAAATCTGCATATCAAAATGAGAAACAATTTTAGTACAACTCCCACCCTGCAAAAAAAGACAACGGAAGAGCAGAAGAAGGGTAGATAGGATAAGTTTATGGTGTGTATCACAGACAAAACTGTCTTCCAAGAGATTTTAAAAGCTGTTTTAAGTAGAGCACAATGATCAGGTTTTCTTCATGAACACAATGAATGGGACAAGTTTGCTTCACAAACCAGGAAATTGTACCCTACCTGCTAAAAAGTAGGCAATTGATGGGAATATTTTAATAGTAGATTATTTTACTTTAGGCATATCTACGGACAACAATTTCTTGCACTATGTTTACCATTTACAGAGCAGCATATTTTTAACTAAGGATAGGCTGCAGCATTTAACTGCAAAATTAAGGCAGATCAAACAGCTTGTTGCGCCATGAATGACTAGACACTGCAGTTGTGAACCGTCTGGAAGGAAAAAACTGACAAAGATGGCCTAGACACATTTGCTTCAGAGCCCACTAGCCTGCAAAAGGTAATTTCCTAGAGCATCGCCCTGACCATGATTTCTAAAATTGTTCAAGTCTACACAGGCAAAAAAAAAGTTATATTTACATGAATCTTGTACTTTCAAGCTGGGCACTCTATTCTGAAACTTTGTCCTGACATTTATTTTTATTAACTTCCCACAAACAGCTGCTTCTGCTTAACTTAATCTCACTAAAAGACCTAAGTAGATGAATTTAAGCAGGCACTGCTCTACTGTAAGTCTAACTTATGAAAACACGACAGTCTATAAGCTTCCCAAAAATGGATTGTTTTCACTAGTGTGTGTTTTCGGTATCTAACTGCAAGATGCAGCTTTAATAGTACAGAGTGAAAACTGTTTCTTCCAGCCTGTAGTATTCTATGCCTTATTAATACTCCTAAGTAAACAATCAGATTTCCTTTGTTGCGGTAGACTTAGGAATGAACCGAAACAACAAAGAGGAAAGGCGGTCTTTGTAGACTAGCCCTCCTGAAGAGGATGTAGTTTGCAACATGACTCAAGTTCTGCGTCCAATAAAGTAAGATGGATGGTTTCACAGGGTTGGTCACCTGAACATACTAATTGTATGATTCTATCTGGTAATGTATAAAGCTCTATAAAATCAGCTTTTGTCAGTCATGCTGTTTTCCGATTTAGCTGATTTTTACTGTGCTAATTACAGACAAAATCAATAGGTAAGCCGCAGTGAGTAAACTTAGAAGGCAGCGAGAAAGAGGATGAGTGCTGTAATGCAGGTAATATCAGTGTTGTTCTTCTGGCAATGCATTCCCAAGAACCCACTAACTTTCAACAAAAGGGACAGGGGTAAGTACAGCTTAACAAAACCCAGTTGTATAAGCTTTAAAGATTCTTTAAGGAGACAGGCATATATTTCACAATTTAAGAAAGAAAACAAGAAAAAGGGGGGGAAAACCCAACCACACACACTAGAAGCATTGTTCCAGAAGTGGGCTTAATGGCCACTTCTTCCACTGCAACACTCACAGTACTTGAACGGTTTTGACACTTCATCAGTTCAAGATGGACCACTGCCACATAGAATGAAGTATAAGAACATGTATAATATGTATTAATCTCATATAAGAGCAATTCATGCAGACAATCAAATTTTCCTTTTAATATGCTTTGTGTGTTTGACAAAACTGCACAAGTTAAAACTTATTCAACTCTAGTCATAGGAAGACCTTTTGTTAATAACACTTTTTCAGTCAAATCAACCTTTGCTACACCACCACTGAGATCAATAATATTCAAAAAGACAAAAATCCGGTGCAGTCTGCTGTCAATCAGTTCTCTTTTGAGCCACTTTATGTTTCATTCATCACGCTGCAAACCCTACCTCCTTAGCCAGAGAGAAGGGAATTAAAAGGTCACATCTCAGCCAATAAAATGTATTTTGCTATTTTGTGAGGACAAAACAGTATCTTCATAATCAGTCATGCAAACAAGACAACAGACTACTCAGAAGGCTGCATGCTGTTGCACATCAATAAACATCTTGATTTAGGAACTGAAATGAAAAATATCAAGCCAGCGAAGGTATGAAAGGGGAACTTGGAGACCTGTCAAAAAAATCACAAAATTAGAGCTGAGCACTGCATTCAGTAAATAGAGGATACAGATACAGCAGAAATAAGTAGTGCTGGGAGCTAGGTTCAGACAGCACACTCTGAAATTTTAAGTAACAGGAAAAAACCACTTTAGATACCTTTCTATATCTATCTGCATTTTGGGGGGGGGGTCTCACCACTAGTAAGCACTTAAGACAGCTCCTCTTTTCTTTGCCTCTTCAGTCTTTACAGAACTGCTTCACTGTAAGGATAATAAAAAGTAATACCCTGCTGACACCTATTTCAGGATTCTTATAATCCCCCAAATTGATTTCTCCTCCATTCTTCCAGCCTCACTAAGTGAAATGCTCCAGGGAACAGTCTCTATGGGAAATGTGGGAATAAGAAAGAGTGCGTAACTTGTACTTCCATTGCATGTCAAATCAAACATTAGATGCTTAAGATGCCAAAAATATTACTGGGATGCTAATACACAGATTTTTGCCCTCCCTGCTGCTATCAAAACAGACACAGAAAACTCATCACCTTATTGAAGAACTGTAGCTGTAGAACAGTTTTCCCACTAGAACTACTATAACCAGAATAAGACCAACTGGTATTTTATATTCCCCCAAAAAAACCCTGGCTAACAGCATTTCGTCTCCTGAATGAACAGGTTTATATGCATACAACTAAAGTGAAACAAACTTTCTAACCTGAAGGCACCAAACTGCATAGTGAAACAGAAGGTACAGTACTTCAAATGTCAAACCATAAAGCTCTTTAAGACTGGAACAGAGAATCAAGCTAACATTATTACAAAAACAAAACAAAATAGCTGGCTAAGAAAGAATGATGACAGCATCTGTGCCTATAAAGGGTTTGAAGCCACATAAGGAGAAAGGGTCTGTGAAGGCACCAAAGTCACAAGAGAAAGAAAAGTACATGTTTCTTGAAGGGAAAAATGCAAGAGAAAGACCAAAGGAAGAAACATTGCCTGTTACACTTAAGAAAAACAAAAGCAAATTTGTGGTCAACCTTGACAGGCATCCAGCACTGAAGTTCAGCTAATGTTCTAGGGTGGAAAACAAAACCAAAACAAGGGTCAAAACCTACAAATCTCATAAATTTACATGCCAACTATAGTGAACATATATACACAGTGTGTTGTACAGTTAGAGTTAAAACACATATGTAATGTAACTTTGCCAATGGAGAATTAAAGAAATGTACTTTTTAAAGGAATAAATGGAATAAATAAAGGAATAAATAAAGGTCTTCCTCAATAAAGAAGAGGGGAAAAAAGCTAACTGCTTCCTAAAACTGGCCACTGGCCAAAACAGACAGGTAGAACTGCATATAATCACCTGCCAGCCTTCCTGCTGACCAAGCCTGAACTTCTTGTACTAATAGATTTGACTCCTACTCCTGCCAACATTATCTGACTCCAGGAAGAGGTTCTGAGACCACTTACACAATGAGACACCATGGCACATAACTACAGAGTGTCAGAACAGGACCCTTACAATACATATTAAGGATGAGATCACTAAAACATGCAATCGTATTCATTTCCATTGAAGTCTACTGGTCCTTGGTAAACACATGAATGATGTTGGGAAGAGGAAAATCTGAAGAATCTATAATAAAAAAATTCTTAGAACTCTATTGAATTGGGAGTGTTCCTGTGTTTCTGTATGTGTTTCTCTTTCCACAGCTGTGTAATTCTTGGCACCTCGTAAGAAGTACCCAGCACAGTGCTTGACTGCTCCTCATAAGAGCTGATTATGCTCCCACAGCCACTTAAAGGAAGGTTTAAAAGTACGAAATAACTACCTACACACCTATGTTTTCTGTTCATCTTTTACAGTAAGCATTAATTTACAATAAAAAAACACATCTGGCAAACGAAAATTAATTTATTACACTTAAAATAATTTTAGCCACTCAGTTTGCACCCTGCCCTCCGCAATCCTATGTGCACAAGGCCAGCTACCAGCAGTGACTGCAGCACCAGTTTCAAGCATGAGATTTATGCTGGCACTCTTATTAGAGCTGAGGTAATTTAAGAGGAATGTCAGCACAAATTTACTTTTCAAACTTTATTGCTCTGCTTTAAGACGAGAAAGAATGCCTGTTATTGTAATTTTAAAAATATTTACAAAATCTTTGGTATCTGGTTTTAGTCCCACAGTGTTAAAACCAAACCTCTAACATCATCTCACATCATTTCTTTAACAAGAAAATAGAAAATAAGAATTAGAAAACTCCCACTCAGTGAAAATAAAAGTTTTTAATGAGAAACATGATCACTCATCACTCCAGATAAAATTCAAGGCTACTGCTGAATTCAAAGAAGATACATGTGGACCATTCTGCAAGCTATGAGCCTGTGAATGTGGCTTCCAATGGTATCGAGCCATTCAAACCCACTTGCCTTTGAATGTGCAGGTTCCTACCATAGAAAGCCACAAGGGGATGAACATCTCAAGCTAATGAGATTTAAATTACAGTGAATCCTCTCTGTATCACGACTTCTCCTTCATGACCTCGCCCATTTGTGAAGCAATTTTCTCACAATTATGATTCAGCGGTCTGCGAGCCCAGCTGGCTGAGACATGCACAGTTTGACTCTGCTCTGCCAAGGGGCGGTGCCACGGTGCCTGTGGGGCAGGACTCACCCCGCCCTGCGGGGAGGGGGCTCGCAATGGTGGCACCATGCCCCCGGTCCCTGAATGGGGAAACTTGCCCCACGAAAGTGAGGCAAGCTGTGTGCTGGGAGGGCGGCAGCCCCACGGCGGCAGGGTCCGGCATGCACCGGCGGCAAGGGGCCGACACGCGCAATTTACTGTAGCTCACAGTGGCGTTTAGAGCCCTGACCCACTCCTGTGTGCTCCGCAGAGACCCAGTGCGGCACCACCACAAGACATGCCATTCCTTGTTACTCAAAGCCCAGTCAAAGCCCGGGCAGCGCTGCCTCTGCCGGGACTGGTGGATGTTAAAGGGAAAGAAACTCCCATACCAACGCCTACCCCCTGCCATAAGTGAACGGGGTGTTGCAGTGTTGCAAAGTTAAGGTTTTTCCAGGCTCCAAGAATGCCGACCAGAGCTCGGGGACACCCTTTCCCCGCTGCGGAGGGCAAGCACTGGGGCCAGGCTGGGCCAGGGGGCTGGGGGGGCAGTGGCACGGAGTTTGCGCTGGGAGCAGACACACAGTCACAGCAGCTGCTCAGAAACAGTTCCCTTTGCTCACTTGTGCCAAGAGAGACAAGGGGAAGGAGCAAAGAACTGTCCACAGTGCTGCAGAGTTCTGGGGGGTGGAGCAATGGGCATGGCCTGCATGCATATTAACGACCTGCACTTCTTTGCGAGGTTAGGGTTTCGCGACGGCATTGGCCTGTCCCTTTCCTCAAGATGGAGGAGGTATAACTGTAGTTGTATAACTTTAATCATTCACCAGAGGCCACATTTTCACCCTTCTGTCCGTAGACAGAATTTCCTTGGCATCCTTTGGGAGAGGACAATGTAACCTACTTCTAAATAATCTTTATTTCTCTTTAAAGAACAGGATGATGGAAACTATCTTGGCCATTGGGTAGCAACCTTTTCTTACAGCAGAGACATTTAAAAAAAAAAAAAAATCACTTCTCTACCACAAAGGCCTGCCAAATTCATCTCCAACAACATGTATTTTACTATTACAGAAACACAAGAAAGAAATGCAGAAGCTGAGCAGAATAAAGAAGCAAGAAGGAATCATGTTGGGAAATAGAGAGGCAATGTAGTCTTTGGCTTTGCAAATAGCAGGCAACAGAAAAAACACTGAATTTCCATGACACTTTTCTTATTAAACTAAGTGCCTTTTTCAACACAGTAGTCTAAGTTTAGAACAGCAGCATTAAGGATGAAAATGAAAGCCCATCCTGTGCGGTCAAAAAGGAATTCTAACACAGCAAACACAATGAAGAAACAATATATTTGCTTTATCCCCTCCCGCTCTGCCTAACGCCTGCTGTTAGGAAGGCACTGTACTCAGGTGGTGGTGCCACTCAGCCCTTGCTCTCAGACAAGGCTCCCAAGATGATGCCATTTTGAGGTGGACACCTGTCCACTGGCAAGAAGCATGAGAGCATCAACTCATTTTAAGCTTTTAAGCTGTGAAAAATGAGGCTACCACATGACAACATCTTTCAGTCACTACAAAACTTGCTTCCAAAATGAAACAGCTACCAAGGTGAAAAGCTCTGTATCACATTTCTAATCCCTCCTCTCTGCATTTTTTTTAATTTTATAATGATTCATATAGGTTTTCCTGGTCTTATGAAACTTGCTCCCTTGAAAATGTTTCCCAAATTACTTCATTTTGACTTTCAAGTATCAAGGATTTTTGCAATGCATGTGAGAAATATTCTGTTGCTCATTACCTATTTGCTAAAACACACTTCTTAAGAAAAAAGGTCAGATAAAAATTGGTATAATGTGGAGCTCTAGTGGTAGTGGGGAAGTAAAGCAGCACGTAACACCAAGCATGCAAAAGTAGGTATTGACCTCTAGTAGGAAAACAGTAAGTGAAAACATCGTAACAGGAAGGAAAAGGGAAAGAGCTTAACATCAAATTCAACATTTCTGGCTCACAGAATACATCTCTGCAAACACAGTAAGTAACCCTCATTTTCAGTGCACAAGCTTGAATCTTGTAATTTATTGCAGTTAAGCAATAGAAAAAAATAAGGTCAACAGAGTCTGCTTATGTTAGCCTGAAAGTAATATATTTATATACTACAGCAGGAAACCACTGTTCTTTACCAAAACTAGCTGAGAGTAGAGGAATTCTATGCAGTCTTTTAAAACAGTCCTAGTCATATATATACTGTCCTTTTCATGATAGCCATGGCAACTCCTACACCAGCCAGTAAATACTCTGCTCTCAGCTGTATCATCAGCAAAATACTGTACCAACCATTGTCAGCAGTTTTAACACGGAGATTTGGTAGTCCTTTGAGACTGATGAATTTGGCAGGAATTAAATCCTAAACTAGAAGAGCTCCTTCCTTATATACACAGC
Organism: Pitta sordida; assembly: GCA_013390025.1. Taxonomy (NCBI): domain Eukaryota; kingdom Metazoa; phylum Chordata; class Aves; order Passeriformes; family Pittidae; genus Pitta; species Pitta sordida. The sequence goes on along the minus strand of WEKX01023896.1, from coordinate 29,662 downwards.
ACTATCACACATCCTGCTGGTAAACATAATCAGCTTAAGTCCTGTTGACAGTTTATATTCCACCTGTAAAGGAGATGGTTTTACAAGCAGAGTGATAGGCTATGTAAAGCATAATCCACATCTAGTGTGCTTCACCACACAGAGGAGGAAGAAGTCCTACATCACACTGCGAAACAGTGGCATTATTTTCATAATTTTTAAGATGCTAACTGAACTTGGGTATACATTAGAAGTTTATCAAGCTAAAACAACATTGACAGTTGTTAGACTACTGAAAAGGTGCACAAAAACGACAGGAAATATTACAGTGAGAATGTGGGAACAACTGACTGCAGTATTAGGAAGGCCCATTTCCAAAGTCAAGCAATATCCCTGGTTGCATAAATACACACAGTTCTGAACCCTCAGTAAGAAACCTGCAATTCCTTCCTAAGGAAACTGCTTTCAAACAAGATTACAGAAAAACAGGACTGAAAAGCTCTTATATATAGTACTGCCAACTTGCAACAGACTCTCCATCTATTTCAATTCACGTTATAAACTGTTCAATATTTTTGCCAGGGATTTTTGTTCTACTTTCCAAGTTAAGCACACAATGCATTGATTCAGTACTACCCCATTTAAGATAAAATATATATGCATTTCAACTTGCTAGAGATTAACTTCTTCATGTTACTGTTAAGCAACATCCAGCCTAATTGATTTGTTTTTACAAGCATTAATTCCAACCCACTGTCACAGCAGAAACATATGATTCTAGGTTTTACACCTTTTCCGCTCAAGGAACTGCTGTTGATTGAAGAGGCATTCCCTGGATCTGACTCACATATATTTGAAAAACCTGGGATACCAAATACCCCAGTTACAAGCCTGAGAGACAAGATTTCCAAACTGTGCCTGTTACCTGGTGGGCAGTTGCACTCTGGAACCGCTTCTCTCGCTACTCGTATTTTTGCCAAGTGCTCGTAGGATTTCTGTGGGCGAGAGAAGCAACATGAGGGCACTGGGCGAGCTCGCTCCGCCACAGCCAGCGCTCCACAGCCACGGCGGCCGCGAACGGGGATTTACCGCTATTCCAGAGCCTGCGCGACCAGCGACGGTTTCTTCGCTTAGACTTGGCCTAAGGTTTCTCACTGACTTCACCACCCCCGCAACAACAAAACCAATCCCGACACCTCAGAGACTCTCCCACCGCCGCCCCAAGTGGCCCCCGTCTTTTTGGCTTCTCGACACGCGCTGTCTAGGAATGCAAGTTACCGAGGAAAAAAGCGCCTGTGGCTCCCCCGACCTCTCGTACCGCCCTGTTCACCAGCCCCGGTGCCCTCGGCCCCCTTGTCNCTTCCCGAGGCTGGGCTTCCCGCTGCCATCCCGTCCTGCGGCTCCGCGGCTCTTCCCCAGCGTGCTCGCACACGCTTCAGCTGAGGCAGCTTTGATTTCCTTTCCTCCTCCCCCCATGGAGGCAATTAGTTTACAAACAGCGGCAACAAAAAAAATAGCAACAAAGTACGAGAAAATAAATAACAAAATTACAAAATAATAATTAAAAAATGCTGTAAGTAGAAGAGCCCGCAACGGGCTCACACACT